>UXSR01005435.1:0-35167 GCA_900604375.1 Mesocestoides corti
TAAGCCTGTCAAGTGAATGGTTCCTTGAGCAGGACTTGTGAGGAGAATAGACGCCGTTTATTCTTTAAGCAAATGCTACTTGACATAATGTTTATCTGAGATAAAGCCTATAAAATGCTTTAGAGAAAAACCGGCTTTCAAGTTATCTACGTCAATATCAGACTAAAGTATTTTATTTATTACTCAAAAGAAACGGAAACGATCCGTAGTTAGATAGAAAACATAAGCCGTTTATCTCATTTCAGATACCCTAAAACTGCCTTACATTCCAGTTGGTCGTGTACGGCGTGAGTCCTGTCACACCACGAGCTGTAAAGTTAGGGACCCAGTTTATTGGGGAAATCGTAATATTTTACTATTCGATACTTGAGCCATGCAGCCTTGTAGTCTTTTAGTTCATTTAGTTGTGAATACAAGTAAATGCATGTTTTAAAATTTAGGCCGGACAAAATTAGCACCATTTAAGTCTTCTGAAAATCACATGCATGGCGCTTAGACCCAAACTCATTGCTCCACTACAACTTGGATGTACTCTTCTCACTTGGATACCAGGTTGGGACTAATGCTCAAAGTGCGCCCTCATTAAAACGCACTTTCTTAGCCTCAAAAGCATAGTTTAATTTGTCAGACCATCTAAACCCGTGTTCTAACTGAAGGATTTCACGTCACTTAGGACGTACTTAAAGCCTGGGCAACTCCTTGGTAGAGCGCAGGCACTCTGAAACACACAGACCAACAAATGCTTATTTTTTCCACTGTGACTGTCGATATTAGAAGTACTGTGACGAACTCATTTTGAGTACATGTTTAAAGTTGGAACTGTGTGATATTGTAGTATTTTAAAAGCATGATTCCATAGATTTCCTCGGCAATATTTCTGACACTAAGTAGTTGTGTGGGTATTTGCATCTGATAAAAAACCTTACTGACACTTAACAAAAGTGAATACGTAGAGCTTAATCACCTCCAAACTTTTTATAATATGCATTTTAACACTGTGCAGGTATATCGTGACTAGGGAGTTGTGTCAACCACCTTCATTCCTTTAAGACATTTATCAAAGGCCTTAAATTTTTTCTGGTTTAAATGCTTGTCTGGGGCAAACATTTTCAAGGCAGTGGTCTATTTAAGGCACCATTTGCTGTACCAAACATTATTCGACCATTATGATTGGTTATGGAAAAATGCAACGAAACCGTTTAAAGGCTTAACATTGAAAAACGTGCGTTATGATAGCAAAAAAATGTGGCGTGCGGCCTGTTGCAAACTCCAAACATTATTTTAACTGTTGCTCTTTCAGTGAGCAGAAAGCATGCAACCCGATTCATTCAAATGTTAGTGAGTACTTCTTCATGTTTTAGGGGAAACACGTTACAGAAAGCAGTGATGAACTTCCAATATACCTTAATCCAACTTTTTAGAGTATATCCTTGATTTTGTAATTTTAAGGGGTGCACAGAAATCCCAAGTTTTTGAACCAAAATTTGACGTCAAGTTGGTAGTATTCACTTTCCATAGCTTAATTTTTTATTGAGTTGTTTGTGTTCACTGTATTTCGATTTTTCTAATAAAAAAGCTATTAAGTTTTTTCCCTTATTCATCCTGTAATATTGGAGCACAAACCTAAGGATACGAGTGAAAACTAGAACAGCGACGTAAATAGGATTTAATTGCACGGAATAATCCGGTAATTCATGCATTCGTAATGTCTTGTGATAAGGAAGATCACCAACCCTCAGCAAAGTACCATACCGAATCCAGAGAGATATTGTTAACGACATTAATCATAAAGGTAGTTCAAGTGCTGCAGGAGAACCTTAATGAACTTGGCGTCATACATTTAATTTGTTTGTTCCTTAATGCCAGGTAAAGCTTACTAGGACAAGGATTTTCTTGACATTCGGCGGTTTCACTATCAGCTCCATGTGGTTGGCAGGTAGCTCCACCGAATTGCGGTGAAGGATTGCTGCACTGGCGCGTTCTCCGCCTAATTCCACCACCACAGCTCTTTGAACAGTGGGACCAGGCGCTCCAAGGACCCCAAGCGCCATCAAGTGGACAGTTCTTACGCCCACAAGCTCGCACCTAGAAGGCATTTAATCGACAAATCAAGTATTATGATTTTACACAATAAATTCTTTACTGCGGCAGCTGGGTCAAATTTGAAAACTCTGGGATTACTTGATAACCAGTTCAGATGGTAACTCCTGTCACATTTGAAGACATTCAGTTTAGAACGACCTGATTGAGTTTTGCACGCTTTCGATAATTTTAGAATACTTTTCAAATACTCATATTTAAACTTTACGCTAGAGATACTTAACCAAAAGAGTGAAAACCAAAGAAAACACGAAAATAGACATGCCAAACATGTCTTAGGGTCTCCCGAACTTCGCTGGTTCACATTTGGAAGTACGTATTTTACGACAAAACATCCACCTCCAACATCATATCATTGTGTTATTTGTAAAAGGCTTTTATTAAAAATGAAAGCACTTAAAAGAATGGGACAAAGCAGGTGACTTTATCCGATCTGTCATTTAATGTGCACGATCCGGTGAAGCTCCAATTCAAGTGCACTTTATTCAACCCTTGAATGCGAGGAAGTACTTACGGTCGCTTTGAACCGGCATAAACCAAGGTATTGATCATTAAATTAACTGTACAGATTGTAGGCTTGTAGTCAAATGCACTACACTCTCAGAACCATTTTTTCAATTAAGTCGCAACATTAGTTTCACATTCCAGCGGAGTTGGGTACTGATTAGAGCGTTTCCACTTCTTCATTGTGCACGATGCTTTCTTTCGTGTTACTATTAATGGCCTTTGAATGACTTAAAAGGTTTGGTCGCTTGAAATATGCAGAAGCTTTGAAAGGCAAAAATGTCAACCCACCCCGCTTTCAGGCCCAACGCACTGGCGACCGCCATTAGAGGGAGGAGGCATATCGCACTTGCGTTCTCGACGTTGTGTGCCTCCAGCACCGCACGTTCGGGAACAACTCGACCAGGGGCCCCATGAAGACCATCCGCCGTTGATTGGACAAAGAGGGAGATCTTCACAAAGCATATCCTCCATGGGCTCACCGGGACAAGGCTAGAATTTTGAAACGGACAAAGAGGCCCCAAGCTGCTACTTTTAGAGAAATCAATCTAGGAAATTTAATTTTATCCTCTGGAGTTTCCCAAAATGCTAAAATGATGTAAGTTAAGGTTTGCTTCACAAGGGCATTTCCAGTGTGCAACTGAAATAATTTCGCCGTGGTTTCTGGTAGAATACTTGACCTTTCCAGAAAAGGAGATTCTCGCTGTGTTTCCAGCGATGACAAATGAAATAGGGAAGCAAATAGAAAAAATTTCCAGACAACGGTAACATTGGAGACGATTAGCTTAGTTGGGTGGTTATTTCTTTCATACAACCTGTTTTCATGAGTACAGGCGAATATTTCTGATAAAAACGATTTTTCAGCTAATAATACACAAAACTGTTTCTCCTAGTTAATTTACCAGTAGAGTCTTGCCACTTTCGTTACCATGTTTTATTTTTTTTAATTTCTTGACAAATTCTACAGCTTATTCGTGTCCTAGCTACTACCGCTCTGGAGAATCGATCGTAATGGCAAAAATGTAGTGCTATTCATTACTGTGCCAAAAATATGACAAGTGACATTTAGGTCATTGCGCAGGCAAGGCCAATCAAACCTTAATTCATACTTTAAACCGAGTAAGGTTCCATGTCAGAATCTTGAATCTATACACCTAGTCGGCCGTAGAGGAGTCGATATGGCTAACTGCAAAACCTCATTGATTGTTAGCAGTCCTTGTTATTCTCCTGGAATCAAGTACATCATTGACATAGGTTGACTTCAAGCATTCCCAAAAAGCAAGACCACGTTAATTTAGTACCCTGTCATAAAGCTTTTTTTTACAAACAAACTGACTATGAAATGATTTCATCGAATGTTAGTCATTTGTTCTTTGTCTGTTTAATCGCATCCGAACTACCTGTAGCACTACTCGATCAGAGTGCCGTGAAAAAAATGGCTGTCTCAATGGAGGTTTAGGTCAATTTCAGATTCTAATGAAGGAACAAAACATAGCGATTGTTTCAGGCATAAAACGCTGTACATCCACAGACAGCTCTCGGTTAGGTGCATAACTGAGATAGGGCAAAAATGAACCTTCATGTCATCTCTAATCTCTTAAGTACTTTAGTCCGCATCCGATGGTGCGCGTTTCGAACAAGCTAATCCTAAAATTAGGGCAACGACAAGGTCGAATTTATCATTTCCAGTGATAGCTGAACGCGTATCGAGTTTTAGTAAAAAGTACGACAATTTATGACGTGCATTTCGTCACGCAATGTAAATAGACGGTGCCCGTATTTAAAGATAGTACGGTCACACCACCTATTTTAGAGTTCTTATCACATGTTGGTAATAGACTGAACTGGAGGCTCTCATATAAGTTCAAAATCGATGAATGATTATTAGTAAGTAAGCAAAGCTCAAGGCACCTGCTGTTATTGAGTGCAAGGATTTGGTGATGTAGCCGATTTACTAAATCATCTCAAACCATTCATGATAATTTCTGTAGGATGTTCATACCCACTCTCCATTTAGCATCATGATGTTGGAATTCTGTACAGTTACACTTGAGTAATTGCAGCTTTAGTCAGTCAATTGTTGCTATCATTCGAGCGATTGTTGGCAGTGATTAGTAGCAGCACGATAGAATTCCGCTTGCCCTATTTCCAGTTGACCACGACATTTCCCAACTTGTGATATTTTCTGCAAACCACATCCATTACCTGATAACGATTTTTAAAGACACGTCTTCATACAAGTGAAAGGCAAAAAAAACGCAAAGAAGAAATTTGGCATGGCACATTTGGTATATGTCAAAATTATCACAAATAAGTCGGGACCGTCAAGTTGCGTGTACATACTGTCTTATCAGCAGTCTATGTCGTAAAATAACAACCTTAATTTGTTGTAGCCTTGTCATTATGACTGTCAACTGTGACAGGCAGCATAGCACGTCACAATGTCATCCTTAATTCCAGACTCGTTTGAAGCATGGGATTCCCTTACAACAACATTTGGAAATATTGTATTCGTCCTGTGTTTCGAGAAACAAATATTTCTACATGAAGACTTAGGACATCACTTGGTACCATGTTAACTACTACAGAAATCGCAAATATATTGTAGGCATAAAACAAAAAAAACCAAATGAAAATTAAAATGTGGGCTTTCAAATGATGATTACACAGTGATGTTGTTAATCGACAAGGAAAATGGGGGAATTTCGGTTTACAACTCATAATAAAACATTCGGCTGAGTTAGCTATCTCCTCAAATACTACTTTTGTGTTACTATACCATAAATTCAATTGGGATTTTTCAATATCTTTGAGTTTGGACAAACCAATAAAAATTTATTTTCTCCATAATGATTGATGTGACCATCAGCTCATAGCTTCACGGGTTGATAAAACCAAAATTCTTCATTAGTACAGACCAGCCTTTTATGGCTCAAATTCAAGACCACGTGTATGAAACTTTATCGTCATGACATTGGTCTTGCTATGACAGAATCAACTTCCAGTAAGCCATTACAACTTTTTTTAATAGCATGTCTTTCCTCTGCTAAGAATTTGATCAGTCCAAAACTGTTTCATATCTCTGTTAAACCTACTTAATGCAACTGTAGACCTACTTGGACAGTTGCGCTGTTACCTCAGGCCATTAACCACCTACTTGACACATGGGATCATGTTTTCACGAAATGAATTCTACATTCCTCTCTGACACCCAATAGGGTCAGTCAGCGTTTATGTCACGACCTGCCCTTTCAGTCATTTTGGAATGCAAAGTAGACACCTGTTTTATGTGTGGCAGTCTCTTCAACGGTTCTCTCGTTTAGTTTAGACCACACCAAAGTTGGGCCTGCCTTAGTCAAAACTACGTCGATTTCAGCCTTCCCGGAAATTTACCAAACATAACTCAGCCTTGGAGCGAATTCTGACTGGCCGATGGCTAAATCCTCATTTAGCCTTATGTGACCATCCGTGAATAAAGGAAGACGATCAAAGCTATTTTCGGGCGCGTAATTTCAAGTTTGATTGGTCTGTCTCTACTTAAACTTTATTATCCTATGGGGAAATTGCCTACTTTGGCAAAGTAAAAATACGTTATTCGCAAGTCCATTTAGACGTTGACAGACAAAAGTACATTCAAGCTTAATAGAAAAAATCCGAAATGTCTTTCGAAACGATAACCGATGTTAAAGGAGAAACATAATTAGTAACAAAAAATTTAAAAGGACTTTATGTTTATTGTGAGCAAAATTGGTCAAGGGAATTCAATCATCCGAAAACGACAGCATTTCAATTCAATATTTTAAGATTACTCTCAAGGTCATTGCCACGAAACATTTCCTGCAAATTTCGTAATTTGGGAATTTCGTTTTCAAGCACACATTCCGCTTCTGGGTAAAATAATATAACGATTAGGAACATACTTTCCCCCCGTTGCTTGGAGGGGGTGAGTCGCATTTCCGACTGCGTTGGCGCAGTCCAGCTCCGCAAGATGATGAGCAGGCACTCCAAGGGGTCCATGATCCCCAAACACCGTCAACCGGACAAAACGCCTGCAGACATGGCCGTGTCTCAGTATTGTCCCCAACACAGTACGAACCTCCGTTTTTCGGAGGTGGGGAGTCACAGAGTCGCTTGCTGGAAGGCAAAAGTGTTATGAAGAAATATCAGGTGTACTTTAGTCTAACAGAAATTTTTGATGAAACTTTTGATGAAATGTCGAATGACTATGAGCAGTATAAATTTGAAGATTTAGACAAGTCATGGCTCATTTTGAGGTAAAAAAGCATATCTTAAAGTTTAAGCCATGTAATAAGTGATAGTCATTTGGGAAAAATCCATTTACTGTTTTCCAAAGACGTTAAATAATTGATACGACTAATTGTGAGCAGACTTTTGGATAAAACGAGAATTATCCAAAATATCAATACCAATGTACAAATGTTTCATTCCACACACGGAGGTAAGCGTTTCTTGATGCCGACAACTCAAGGCATTCAGTTTAGATGATAAAAAGTTCAAATGCAGCAGATTTATCATAGGAAAGAGAACCAACCAAAGTGCGTTTTTTTCATTCTGGCGCTCTTTGGACCTGTAACAGGAGGTGTCTATTCAAGCATAAGCGACATTCAAGTTATCAGTGGATAGACGTTTTGATATTCTGTTGATCATGAGCATAAAAATCGTACCATTCATTACCCATGCATTTGTAAACGTTCATCATGGATAAACAAGGTCAAATACCCAAAATTAAAGGAGCGGTAACTGAGGCTTGGCTCCACTTCGCGGTTTACAGTCTTGTTCCGTTGAAAAAATTGAACTTATTATAATTTAGGGTATCTGAAAGACCGAAGTGATCTCTTCATGCTTATTTCACAAATTTTTCGTTGCTCTCAATATGAAATAGTTTTCGTAACGTATTTAGCCAATTTTTCCAGTCAAACTCCCTTTTTGACTCCTTTGCCCAGCAGTCGTACTCAGGGTTTTGACTCTCAAGTTTTCATTTCTATTCAATGAAAATTTTGACGGCTTTCTAGGGCTCAATTTGGCATTATTTATAATGGGAGTATACTTTATTCGTCAAGAAGTAACAGGCAAAATCTGCATTACCACCGATTCAACTGATACGCACTCTCCATTTATACAAATGAGTTTCTGCATCATGTGCTTGCGAACTGAATTAACGGTTAATTTGTGTAACTAAAAATTGAGGCATTGGATTGGCATATTTTGTTCTTCACCAAATTGATACCAACACAAACAAACCGACGCGAGTCATAAAAAGACGCCTATATTTGTACAGCAGTTGAATGATTTAAAAAGCGGAAACATTTACCCAGGCCATCTTAGATTTTTTAATCAATAACTTTTTAAGACCCAGGTCCATAGCACGAAAGCTTATTTATTACCACCTCACTCTTGCGCCCCACTTCCAGCAAATTAAATTGATAGGACGCGAGCTGCTTTTTCTATTTTGGCTAACCACGTAGCTGCTCAAGTGGTGAGAAACGCTAGACGAATTGCCTCAAAGGAAACATTTGCCATTGGTGGAAATTTAGCAAATAGCGGGATTTTGTTTTGTACTTGACAGAGCAATGAGCGATTCTTTCAAAATGCAAAAGAAGTTTCTGGTCTGGCTGAAATAGTTCAGATTTATTCATTAAAAAAAACAGTGGATTTGTCAATTTATCTGAAAACAAAGTCTAGCTGCCTCCATCTTCTTAAGTAAAATTTTAATTCGGTTTATAACTGCTGTGATTGGTGTGCGAAATTGTTACGTGCCATAGGGCGGCATTGATGTGCAACAATGGAAATAGTTGTGTCATTCGAATCTCGCAATTATGAGAAACTGTGAGATTATCAGTCGATTTAATGAGGAGCACTTATTCTAACCCATTTGCTCAATTTGCCTTTTCAATGTCTTATTTACCTCCTCGATGTCTCTTTTAACCAGCCCATACTTCAAAGACCTCTTCTAAATTATTCCTGTGTAAAATCTGCTAGATCACAGCCATGATAACGCATTACCGTCAGATTCTAACCTATGTATTTAAGCGAACGTCACTTTAAGCCACTTCGTTTTAGTTTTTTTTGAGGAAATTGATCAGACTACCATCAAGATTCCGTTCTTTTTTATAATTTGCTAAAATTTATTTTCCTCATCACACAGCTGTTTATTCTAAGCTAATCACGGATTTTAGCTGTCGTGATGAATCTAGTTTATTCAAAACCATTACCACGGTTAACGCATGACTGGACTCCACGTCTATGCAGCCTGCAAACCCCTAGCTGAGCGATCCGATCCTGCAACTGTGTCCAAATTCGGATTACACCACTGCATTCCAGAGTTTATCCTGAACCGATTTTACATGTCAGTTAACGAAAAAGGCTAGAGGCACGCTACCTTTCATGCACTCGAATCATAAATACGCATACACTAAAACAATTAATAACCAATGCTTTTTAGGGGTACCAAAAAGTCGAGCCTCCTCCGTTTTTGGGATCTGCACTCTTTTCCGTATATTTGGTGCTGGATAGGGTCACAAAAGCAACAATATCGGGGCATTCAACATTACATGTTATTTGCAAAGGCAAAATTCACCAACAAAATTGAAATTTACTAAATACGTGGATTTTGGTTACACTAGGCTATCATGTTTGTTTCCAAATCTACGCCCTAATTAATCCGTAAATGCTTGTGCAATCATTAATGTTTCCCAAATTTTGTTAGATTTATTTGATAAGACAACTAATGTAATCATGAATGTTATGATTTCGTGACCATGTCAACTTATTAAACGGTCATTTGCATCTGGCTTTCATCACGAAATCTTAAGTAGTAAATTTAAAGGGATCTGGAAAACTCTGGAAAACAGAGGGCCGTCGATCACAAGGCCTTGCATGTCTGTCAATGCATAATGAAATTCAAGAACGAAATAAGCACAAGAAATTGACCTAATGGTTCACCCTCCAACACACTTCAGGTGCAACTGCTACCTGTTAGTGATCTGATTTGGCCAAAGCGGAAAACACGCAACAATAATAAGCTATGAACTACATGAAAGATATCTTGAGTCCTTTCAGAACTGTGATGACAACTTCATACAACAAATGTCAAAGTATGCACAAGAAGAAATTCATGCTTGCATTCAAGCAAAAAAATAGTTTTAAGTGGAACTGGCCAAACCAGGTCAATTGAAATGTCATCAAAAGAACAGAATACGCACGATCAATAAATTCTAAAACATTATTGAAATATAATCCATGAATGAAAACTGTCTTTAAAATGCCCAAGTTAGAAAATTTTCAGGTATTTAACTTTTCATCACGTTCATAATAAAAGCATAAGAACTTTCGTTAAAATTACGCGTGTATACACCACGATGAAAAATAGCACCTCTGATCGCCTTAACAAACTAAAGAGCGCTTAAACAAAATAGTGCATTAAGTAACTTGTTGGATGAATGCGAATGTCCATGTCTAATTTGAAACTGAATAAAGTAACACATAATTTTATAAATTGTACTCAATGATTGCTGATTTACTCCTCGCTTCGTTTCTAAATCTTTTATTTACTTTTTTTGGAAAATTTGTAAGGTTGTTTATAACGTTTTCCATAGCATTAAATTTGTGCCATTCAAATTAGTTTTAGTTAGCAAAATACACGAAATTCCAAGGGAGTTGGGGCAACCGAATGTGGGGCTGGAAGACTTCGCATTTTAACCCAATGTTCAGGCAGTGTCTGTTGAGACAGGTGGTCTAGCACTGTCATGGTGAAAGATGACGCCTTTCCGATTTACAAAGTTTAGATGCTTTGCTTGGATTTCGACATTTAGTCGGGTGAGTTACTTAAAGTACTTCATCACATTTATTGGTCGGCTACGTGGTAAAAGCACGTAAAATAGCAATTTTTCTGCAATTCCAAACCAGAAAATTTCATTGGATGTGGCGATTCAACAATTGCCATAGCTGAAATTATTTACTTCCATTTGTTAAGCTACTCTTTCTCTATTTTTTGTTATGCGCGAACTACTTTTTATATCCATTTATGACTTCATCTAAAGAAGGTTAATTTTAATGAGGGGCGGGGAGAGACATTACTAAAAAAACACGCTTCACTATGTTTTGTAATGTCAAAATGTGCTGCAACCATATATCAAGTTTTGAAGTGAATCCAAGCTTCTTTAAGCAAAGCAATGCCCTCGATTTGTCAAAATTTCGTCTCTAAGCCATCACCTTAAAGATAATTCACGGATTGGTGTTCACTAAATCATGAATAAACTCGTTGTCAATGGCGGAAGGTGGTCCAACGCAAAATTTGACATTTAGACTGAAGTAGTCATTTTGAATTAGACTAACCCGCTTCTTATCTGTTCTAAGAATAAGGAATCCATTCATTTAAGCGTCTTGAACATTCTTCTGCAGGTTCAACGCGCACTCGTTTTCAAACTCATTAAACATATTAAGATTGAAAAGTAATTTTTTTCAGTTATCAAGCACTTACCGCATTTGAATTCCGCGGCCACAGGTGACACTGCATGGTTGCCATGGCATCCATTCGGACCATCCACCTTGGACCTGAACACTAATTACTGCAGGGTCGGAAATCACTTCGCCCTGATTCGAAGAAGCCACACAATGGTAGATTCCTTCGTCTTTTTCACTCACACCCACAATTCTGAAATGAGGACACAAGTTGAAAATTATGCAGTAAAAAATACTGTACGTAAACATGAACAAACATTTCAGGCCTATCGTCAACATCTATAAAAGTATGGCTTTAGATTCGAATCAGTTAAGCAGAAAGGTAACTGATTTTGCACTGCTGCAACTTGAGGATTTTATGGCAGTTTAAAATGGCTTCTATTGTAAAGAGCTGCGTCAATTTAGTTATTTTGAGGATTTGAATTCAGTAATTAATTACGTACATACAAACGAACATCTTTTGAGTTTAAAAATTAAAGTTTTTTTGCACTTTGGCTATTTGTTGCTGTCAAGCCCGTTGTCAAATCGTCTCGGGCGCTTTTTGTCAGCAATCATTTTTCCACAATACTCACGTACAGCAAGGTAAATCATGATAGCAAACCCCAGTGGCTCCAACTAAATGAAGCTTTCTCGCTCTGTTTCTCCCCACTCCATCACTGAACCATAATTGCTTAAATCTTGCATTAATTAGCCAATACCATTTAGTGCATGATGCAATTAAAATAACGTTTTCATTGATGTTGAATAATTCTTCTACTAAACATGATGCAATGATGTTTTGACTGCTACAATTTTTTTTATCGTAAAACGCTTTAAAATGCCTAAATTTTCGCAGCCTCTCAGCAGCTCTAAGTGTGACACCTCTTATAGTCAGCGCATCCTATTGCTACAATATCACTCACACATACTTATACTAGCTCAGCTGCGAAGCACACACGACTCAACCACACTGTTCTCACCAAGAACAACTCAGTTTCACTCAAAATCTGTACAAAATGATCTTTAAGGTGAGATGTCAAAGTCTAAGAAACTTAATATACATGTGTATTTAAGGACAAGTGCATTGCAATTTGCTTCCACAATGTACGTGTACCTGTAGTAATTCGCAACCGCTGTCCACTAATGCCATCGGGCGTATGACACAATTCCACCATTAATTCCAGCCTTCGTTGATGGTAGTAATTTCGCAAGGCTTAGAACTCTACTGTATTTTGCATCTGCCTATTAGGAGAGCACACTCTGATATTGGAAGCCCTAACTGACACCGTATTTGATACTTGCCTAGATCTCTTAACTAACAAACCTTACCGAAGAGATCCATTACGAATAATTGAGTGAGTTGAGCTCATTTGTACAGTGACATTGTTGTGGTACCACGTGATAATTGGCACCGGATGCCCTTCCGCTTGGCACTCTAAGGTAACAATTTCACCGAGGGAAGCCGTTGTATTAGCTGGAGTCTTAACCAGTTGTGGTTTGCCTAAATAAAGTCAAGAACATACACATACATACATTGTACTGAGAAAAGTAAAGTAATAAAGTGAATTTGCATAAACGAACTTTCTACGACGAGCCTTAGTTCTCCCAAGTCTTCACCCACCGGATTGGCTGCAATGCACTGATAAATGCCATTGTCTGTGGACTACAAATATTAAATAATTAATATCCGAAGTAATTTGAACCATTATGACTAAAAATAAAAACTTACTCTCGCCATACTGATGACGAGGCTGGCACCATCGTCCTCTATGTTGACACGTCGATTGCTCTCTATCGGGATGCCGTCTTTAAGCCAGACAATTGAGTCAGCCTCACCACTCACATTGCAGAAGAGTCGAGCCATGTCACTGTTCCGTACAGCCTCATCAGACTGGTACATATGAACCTTGGGCCGGGCTAAGAGGCAACAATAGTTTTCAAATAAGGGAGAAATTATTCTCAAAATTGGATATTTTTATTTTGCCTCAGATATCTAAATAGGATTTTCGGCGCTTTGTTGTTGCGGATACCATTACTAAAGTTAACCTCTACATCCCATCATTGTCGATCCAAACAGATTACCAGTTTCAGTGTTTTAACGGAATAGTCGTTCATTAAATGTAATAAACGTTTTGTTCCTGCAAAACCAAAAAGTGCACTTTAATTACTTAATAACATTTATTAATTTGAGGACACTGTCCCCATGTACCTCATCTACAAGTTACATCGGATTCCTTAAAATCTTACGGTGACTGTTGACATTCATACAAGTTAATTCTATTTTGAATAGAACATGACTTACTTCTAACCAAAAGTAAATCTCTTTAAAAAAATCGTTGAACAATTTAGATGCAGTGCGTGATTTCGGAATTAACAGGTTGCGTTATTTCAAAACGAGAAGTAATTTAATGGACCGAGAGCGTTGAATATCAAGCAAATCGAAATACCGAAGTAAATGAGCCTCGTGGTATGTGTTTAGCAGTAAAACCATTGTATCTGCGCAAAAAATAATTCCCGCGATTCTCAAAATAATTACTAAAAATAATTCTCAAAATAATTACCACCATCGACATTGCTAGAATTTCAGTCTGCGTAATAGGAACTATTCAAATTCTGCATTCTAAAACAGTAGATTGTCACTAATGATACCTTTAAAGATAATCTTTATCACAGTAAATTTGCTGGTGTCTTTGACCTAATAATAGTTTTAGCCCAATCATAGTTTGTGTGCGATGAAAGTAATTATGTACCTACGCTTAAAAATTGGTGAAATAAACGTAATAATAATGTTTCTTTTGAAGTTGCCTACACAAGGTGACCACTTGCAAAAATTTAGCTTACTTTTAACTGTGAAATGGAACGTGTGTTCCCGTTTACCAGCCTCGTTGGCTGCGATGCAAGCGTACTGGCCAGAATGGGATTCCCTTAAGGGACCAATAATTAGCGATCCAATGCCGTTGTGACTTGGGTTGCCTAAATCAAGGTAAAAATGCATTTAGAGGTACGACAAAGTAAAAGATCTTTTGGCGCCAAATCAACCAGCTGTGGGACTTACTTCCTACAATCGAGCCCTTAAAGGTCCATTTAATCTCTGGTTTTGGATGACCGTCTGCAGTACAGCGGAACTGAATCCATCGGTCTTCGAATGCTTCCATGGACCTGTTTGGAGTACTCACGAATGTTGGAACGGCTAAAAGTGCAAGTAGGTAAGTTGAAAAGTACATGATGAAAACAAAACCGATTTTTATCGAAGTAGCTTACTGAACACGGTAAGGTAAGTAGAATCAGTGACTCGATCCTGGCCAGGTATATCCGCAATGCAGAAGTAATTTCCCGCGTCCTCGGGCTGCAACAAAGTGTATGTCAGTGATATTTTAGTATATGTGCAATCAAATAACAAGTTCAATTTTAATTTAGGTAATATTGTGTGTTTCAGAAGCTGTCGCATAGTTACTCACCTAACCACTACCACCTTCATTGCCTGATCCTGCCATGTCTGTAGTGTACGTCTTTTTGAAAGAATAATTCCCCTAGTAACCATTTCAGGCAGATTATTCTCCGGTATTAATTTAATTGTGTATCTCCTATCCTGTTTACGGAAGTACACGCTACGTAACCAGATTTTCATATCAAGCACCAGCATGCGTTTGTAAAAGTGAGAGTTCGTTGCTTCTGACAGCATGCAATTGGGTGTTTCGTTAAAACAAGTTATGTGGGTATATGCTTGCTAGTAGGGACATTGAGACCAATGCGTATATTGTCCATTAGCGTAGAAAGTTTGAGAGTTTAATATCTTTGACAAGGTGCAAAGCACTGCTCCATTGTTATTTATAACTAAGAAATCTGCAGCAATTCTAAGAAAATGAACTTGCCTGCAAGTTATGGATAGTAAGTCGGGTGGGTGTCTCTAGTCTGGCTCGTGAACCGAGGGCAATAGAGATGGGCTGGTTCTTAAATTCCCAAGTAACCTTCGGTATTGGTTTACCCTCTACCTGACACTCGATGGTCACGGACTGACCCTCGTAGCCAACACTCGACATTGGCATCACCACCCGCGGCGGCTCTAGAATAAAGAACAAATTGGGATCGATAAATCACGTGGAGAGACATCTCATCGTTACACGGATTTTGTTCAACTTCTTAATGTAACGCATAACTACAATCTGATTTTAACCAACTATTCAATTTGAAGCAGCAGTTGGAACTTACTGCTGACGATAACGTTGAACGAAAGTCGATCCTCGCCAGCAGGGTTCCTAGCAACACAAATCCATTCGCCTTCATCCTGTGGTCTGAAAAGGAAAATATTAATAAAGACGGTTTCACCGTGCCAGACGAGTTCCAAAAAAGGACAACAATCACGTGTTCCAGTTACCTGACGTAAACATCGACGCCACCTAAATGATCATGTTAATATAAGTTGTATTCAATTACACACGCCTCAACTGGCTCTGCACACACACACACATGTACCCTATTAAGCCCCACGAAATTCAATTGCCTGATTCCTGAAATGAGAACAAACTTAATGTTTGAGGCCTTGAATAGCCACTAAGCAACTGGAGTCTAAACAAGTGAATAATCGTAAGCACCTAATCTAGTGTAGAAAACTGAAGTAGCAGAAAATTGATGGTTATTGGCAAGAATTATTTGAACAAGTTAGATAAATAAAGTTCTACTACAACGATATTTAACAACAAAAATGCCTAAATTGACTTTTACGCTACCAATCTGCCATAGGTTATCTATGTGAACTGCTATTGGTCTTACAAGAAGCCCGTCCTAGCTTTTTCGAGGCGCATTATTCATTGTTCGGTATTCTTATACAAAGTTGGAAAAAACAAGTTGCATTCAAGAAACGTGACCGAAATCCGATGAACAAGTCACTTTAGATTAACTTTAATATTTAGATGGTGTACCCTAATAAGGTTTTCATGCGGCAATAAATTCGTTAATGAATTATAAGGATGTTGGTTATTGGCTATTGGCACCACGTTCACACAGTTAACCACATTTTAAATCTTCGTGGTGACATGGCGATTTGTCAGTAACTTAGCAGAAGAATAATTAAGTGCTAGTAAACGCTTGCAGATGGAAAAGATTAAGACAAAAAGGTGGTTTGTCCAATTGCGGTTTGCTGGTCAACACTTTCGTGTGTTGTGCTACAAAGTAAAACATTGGAAGAAGATATGAGAAAAAGACTCGTCACGAATTCCGTTTTAAACAAGTTAATTTAAAGGCACTATACTGCAAAATGTAATGACCCTCCACCGTGAAAATTTGTTTCAGCTCAAGCGAACAGCCATCTAAAAATGTATGACGAAATGGCCTTATTTGTCAAAAAAATATGACTTGGAAGATTGCACTTGATCAACTTAGTTCATTAAATATCAATTTAGAAGAATCAAGGATAATGTCTAGGGTCCTAAAAAAATTTCCTCCATCAAAAAGCATTAATTTAGAATATGCATGAAACGTTTAGTATTAAGCGTTCTAGAATTCAAAATGTGTCCAAGTACGATAAGTCGCCAAATTTACTCAATCAATGTTAATATTATAGGGCCAGATTTCCCAACTGCAAATGGTTCATGTACATGCTCACCTCAAGATAAATCTCACATTCAAAAATCTGATTGCTTAAGTATTGACGAAGTATTTGATAAGTCAAGTAAAGTAATCATTGCGGAATTCGAGTGTCGAGTTCCTCCAAATTCTCCCAAATATTCCGGATCTCAAAGTTATGGGAAATGGTGCTGTGTTATCACAAGCATAATAGGATTAGAGAGTATTCCACTCTCAAAATTAAGTTGTGATTTTAATCCTAACGCATAAGAAAACAAAATACTTTCTAAGATCTCTTACAACCAGACAGTTGCGTTAATTAGTTGTAAACAAATGCGGTAACATGAGAGACTACTACTATTTCGTCGATCACTGAATTTTCATAAAGATCTGGATCTCAAATGTGTCCTTAAACACTACTAAGATAGTGTGGTAATTCCTTGAACAAACATTTTCAGTCAGTAAGCTAGTTGATCTCTTTGATGCTTTGCCCGAGAAAAGCATGATTGGTCAACTAAAACGCGCCAAAAATCCGACTCACTTGAGTGCGTTAAAAATGAAGAGGCCTGAGTCGGTAGTGGTGTAGAAGCTCTTAGTGCGACTGAAAGAGACTCCGTGGCGTTCCCAAATGACAATGGGTTTGGGTATGCCCTCCTCGACCTCACAGTTGAGTTGAAGAACGGAATTTATTCTGCCCGAAGCCTCCGTTGTTGCTGGACGCACGAGCTTCGGTGGAACTTAAATATCAAAAGAAGAACAAGCATCAATAGTTGAGTTATCAGAGGGGATTGGTTTTCGCTGACACTTTACTGGCTCGCCAATGTAGAAAATAAGGTTTACACTCTTTTATCTTAAAGACCCGCTTATCATAATTGAAATAATAAGGACTTCAATCACTGTAATAATTTGCTTTAGCACTCGCATAAATTGCAGGCTTCTTCTCTTTGTCGTTGTATCGATGTGAGAGCGCTCGCCTAAGGAGAATCGAACAAAAATCTGTCCTATATAATGACAGTGCTAAGCTCATATTCATAAACAATAGATACTACTTACCCAAAACCTCAAGACTAAGTACAGCGTTCTGATTTCCAGCTTCGTTGCTGGCTGAACACCTGTAGAGTCCCGCATGACCTCTTGTAGCGCGTTCGATTAGTAGACCCTAAAGTAGAGTTACCATAAATCACAGACTGCTCCATTATTTTTCAGTGGTAATTATGGTCAACTTTTGACAAATAACTCGAGCTGCCAAAATCCCAGGTGCCCAAAAACACACAAGTGCACTGAAAATCTGCTTGAATACAAATCGTGATTTTAGTCTTTCCAGGCCATCCAATTCAGGAATCTAACCCTACTGCTAAACCTCAATTTGCTTTTTTTCTTACCCATTTGACTTAGATGAAATCAAATAAGCAATGGTGTGATGGGTAACGTTATGCCCTGACCTCTACTACGTTTCACATTGGATCAAAATCAGTGCTTATTCGGCCTCTTGAGTCCCCGTTGATCTAGTCAACCCTCAACCCGACTTCAAACTAGACCCTCTGATATATCACACCAATGTGAGCAAATCGCCGCCATTCACTCCCTCAATTCCCCAAAACTGTCTCAGTAGGCTAACGAACGTTTGAGTCACCATGTGAATCCATGGTCTTGGCATTCAGTTCTGGATACTTTAAGTCTTATCAAGCCACAATGGCTTTAATAAGTCAGTTGGTCTATTCTGAGCCCGAACCCCGCATTGGGATTTTAAGAATGGATTATATTTGTTGTGAATCTAGTTGATTAACACTCGTTAATCCGACCACTGGAGACTCTGACACAGGGTCCCGGACCCTCACGGACCCTCAATTCCCCCCTTTATTAGCGCAAACGGTTATTTTAGATTATCCTCACACCTATGTCTCGATGTTAGCCCATCAATGATACACATCTAAGCTATAAATACACGCGCGAACGCCACCCACGACACAAACTCGATTGAGCTCTGGAGTGAACGTTTGTGCCCACGTCCTCTAGGGTCTTCTTCATCGTAGGTGTCATGGTAGCGTAATCGAGCCAGATTCAACTCAATAGCCCGGCATGATTCAATACCTCATGCTGGGGCCCACAATACATTAAATGCGTTACAAAATTAAATTAAAGAACTTACGAACCATTTCGGTATTTGAATTATATAACATTCCTTTTAGAGGCCAACAGTAGTCACAGTGAAATTTTAGGGAACTAAGTAGTTGATTCATTAAGCTTACCTTCGAAAGTGTGTAACCGGAAAACCGGATTTGTTTTTTTATGAGAGTTGCTAAATATTGATTATGTGGCTGACCTAACTTATCGGGCTCACATACTCACCTGTTGAGAAAGAACCTGGAATCCGAGAATTTCGTCTTGTGTAATCTGCTGTCCTGACGGAAGGCGCCACTGTATTTGAATCGGTGGGGTTCCACTCACTGCACAAGGCAGCACAACCTGATCACCTTCATTCACTACCACTGGAGCTGTTGTAGTATGAATAACGGGACGTTCTAAAACAATGAAACATTATATGCACCCTCCCATCGTATATAAATAAAAATACAGCTTGGAAAGGTGGTATTACCTATGATTTGAATATCGACGGTCTTCGAATCGGAACTGATCTTATTTGTTGCAGTGCAAGTGTACCCTCCAGAGTCCTCCTTGCGTGCATCCGTTATTGTTAATAGACCGGTGCTAAAAAAAGCATCTTTGGGTGTGCGCTTAACTGGTCTAGATATAAGGGTAGTAATTCTGATCAAAACCAACGAGGCAACTTAAACCTGTGACACCCCAATGATGATGATCCTTAACACTTTCACTTACTTTCACTTTTGCAAAAACGCAAACACCTCATGTAAAACAATAGGTAAAGAACTACAAATGCATTATGGAAATCAAAGCATTTAGTAAATAAAAAAATTTGATATCTTGCAAAACCATCCTATCTTGAGGATTAGAACAAATGTTTATTCTTTGTCGACGCAAATATACGCATAGTCTGTCAGATGTGTTTTAGTTATTGTAAAGCAAGTTGTAATTGGCTAGGAAGTTGGAATTTCACAAATCAAAGCGACCTACGATATTGAATCAGGGTAAGACAATAACTAAGATTGATGCCAGTCATTGATAGCAAAACGTAGCTGTTTAAATCAAACAGAGCAAGTACCGTAGAGTTTCATGGTTGAGTTGTACCAATTTACTGCTAAGTCATGGCGAGAGGATCAGGAAAAAATCCTTGATATAGTTTGAAATATATAAGCTTTAAGCGTTCGAGGTTCCGTTCAATCCATATTGTCAGGCAGTTTACGTCAATTTAATTTACTTAAATTAAGGACTATGGCTTCCCGGGTCGTCACCCAGAGTATTAAACAATTTCACAAACCAATCATTGAATATTAATTCTTATTATTAATTAAATTACCTTTTCGATCAGGCTTTTACATACTCAAAATAAAATTAAAATAATGCAACCCTATTGAACTCACGAGAGATCAACATTAGTGCCGATTCGGAAGAGACCACCAGTGCTGCGGGTCCATTCAATCTTCGGCTGTGGATGCCCTTCGGCGGTACACTGCACAGTGAACGTCGAGCCCTCTCTTTCACGCATTTCAGCGCGATCCAGACGGACCAGTGGAGGCACTTGAAGTTAGAAATTTCTCGAACGTTATTAGAATGACCAAGATGTTGCAATCGTTTTATAAAGCCATCTTACTAATTATTTCTAGTTCGTAGGTCTTAGAGATGTTACCCACTTCATTGTGCGCAATACACCGGTATTCTCCCGAGTCTTTTTGTCCAGCAATGAAATGGAGTAACTTATTATCTATTTCGAAGTTGTAGTGTGAGGGCATGGTGTAGGGTAGCAAGGGAGAGCCATTGTAGTACCACGTAACAACCGGTGGTGGTGATCCAGACACAGGACATTTGAGCCGCACCTGAGAGCCAATTTGCTTTGTTATCTTCTCGCGGTATCGTACAAAGTCAGGTGGAAAACGTGGAGAAGCTAGGAATGAAAACAAGGTTTTAATAACAATTTAATTTGACTAGTAAACACGGTTCTATGAGGCCAGATAGCCAAAAAAAATTAGTTTTTAGAGTATAGACCCTAATACATTGAAACCTAATGTAATAGGAGACTTTGTTATTCGACTTTTCTATCTAAAATTAAGGACAAATGTGCGTTCGAGCCAGGCTTTTTCGTTGGGGCACCAGTATTCCACAGGACAATTTTCGGCATGTAATTGAGCTTGATAATCGGTCGACTCACACATTATTCGTTTCACATAAGAGCTGTAACTGCACTACTACGATAGTCAACACCATTTGTACGGTTCCATTATTTCTACTTTATACATAGATCGCATCAGCGATCAGCCAACCTAATCTGTCAGGTCAAGGTCACCAATTGCATACGTAAATGGACCCATTTGGACGTATTACGCGGCCTTTGGCTGAGACAGGAAAAATTTCTCTGCATGAAGTCCAGCCTTTGTTTTGGCAATGAAGCGGGGCTTGTGCTAAACAATGGATTTGCGTATTGGTTCTTTGAGCGTTTTTGGTTACTGGCAGATTGTTAGTCGTTTCACTTCATTACACTAGTGCACATTGACCAAAAATAATGCAAAAATAAGCTTTTAAAAACCCCATTCGACCGGCAACGACTGCGTATACATCAAAAATGTGAAAAAAGTATTTTTTATGTAAAAGGACAAATATTCGAGCGTTTCAAATTTTTCCGTCATAATTACAGGTAATGTTTGTAGATTTACATTATTTTAGTAACAATAAATACACTCCTTAAGTTGTTTATTTAATTTAAACCTGCCCCTTTTGCTTACGCCGTAACAAGCCATGGGATCTTGTAAGGCTTCATTTAATAATCCAAAAATCCCCTAATGTGTTTTTTCCACATCAAGAATAATCAGACTGTTATTGAAAAGCAACGTCTTGCAACAAAATTATGCAATAATATCAAGAAAATCACAATTGGTTTTAACAAGTAATTTACTCGAATCATGTGCAAAATAAAACCTACATATCTAAATCTTCTATGTTAGCATTGTTATTGCGTTTTCATGAATTTTTTCTGTACTGTTAGTTATAAATGACGCATGCTGAGAATTTGACCAAACGGAAGCCTCACTGCATGCTATGGGTTTTTATAGTTGGTTTCGAAGCACTAATGACTAATAACTCTGATCGACTAACCCCTAGTGATGCAATTTATATCGACAAGTAAGAATATCAGAAGATGCATCAGACAGTAAAGAAACGGGTATCTTTTTCGTATCTTTAATGTAACCCTGGTAAATTTTGGTCAGCTTGCCGCATAATGGTTGAGGTGATTGCTTGGTCAAATGATTCTTCGCAAAGCCTGAAATAAGTAATTGATACTCACCAGTAACAGTTAGCTGGAATTGGTGGCTGTCTACTCCCGCTTTGTTCTTGGCCTCGCATCGGTACATGCCAGTCTCACTCGGGGTGGGTCGGACGACAGTGAGGACCTGACTTCCATCTTGCACTACAAAATAGTCACCATCCTCTGACATGAGAATCGGTGATCCATCCTTAGTCCAAATAATCTCTGGTTTGGTGCTATTGTAGTCACGAATAAGGCAATGGAATGTCGCTGGCACGTACTCGCGCGTTGAGTGCGCCTCAGGGGAGCCTTGTGGTTTGAGGATTGCTGGCGGCACTGCAGAAAGATTAGATTTGTATGGGTTAAAAGGAAGAACAAAGAGATTGTGTCAAAGTTACCATTTTGTCTAGAGAACATGGAAGTCAGTAAACGAAAATAGGAGCTTGTGAAAAAAACTATGTATGCTGCCAGAATTGTGTTAAACAATTCAAGGACGAAAACAATGACTAGAATGAGGTTTGAGGAAATGAAAGAATAGACGTAAAAAATAAAACAGGAGGAAAAAAGCAAGGACAACAAAAGAGAACGACTATCATAGAAATAACACTGGGACATAGGTGAAGTAAATTCAAACTTGCAGAGAACATCTACGTTAAAAACGAAGAATGTGAACAATGGAGAGGGGTAGAGAATTTAAAATTGACAGCTTCTATAAAAAAGGACTCACTGATCACAGTAAGGTTAAATTTCTTTTCAATCGCTTCACCACCATTGGTAGCCATGCACGTGTAATCTCCAGCGTCACTTTTTTGAACATTGGTGAGTTGAAGGATCTGGTCGCCTTGCAGCGGCATCACGTTTCTTGGCGGATCCTGAGAAGACCCACTGGTAGCAAACGACCCAGGCGGGAACAGCTCTACGTCACGCTTGAACCAGGTCACTCGTGGTGGAGGATCTCCAGAAACTTCGCAAGACATGTGCACCGTCTGGTTTTGAATGGCCTCAATCTGGATCTTCCGAGTTGGATCCAAAAACCGAGGACGAACTATAAGGAAAATATTCAGACATGTTATGCAGATCGGCAGGCTATTATTAAGAGAATTTGCAGTTTCCTTAATCAATATTTTAATTCTAAATTACAGAGCATGACAGCCAATGGGATTTCTAAAATTATTGAGTTTGATACCAATAATTACTACTTATTCGCAACTTAGAGCTAACTTGGCTTCAACAGTTGAGAGTTCAAATTTGTTTGGCATGACATCTTAACTTTACCTGTTACAAACTGGCTAAGAACTTCTGACTTTCTCATCCTTAATAGAAAATCAACACTTGACAAAGTTGACGACCACAAAATCGTGCAAATTCTGGGGTTTTGTGTCTCTGGTACTCAGAATAAACACATTTAAAACATTACTCGTTGATATTTATCGAAAGTATCAATTGCCTTGTAATGTCGGGTAATGGAGCTCTTCTAGATGCAAACTGGCACGATCAAAGAACTCTGGATGGATGTCTCCAGGCTGTCTTTCCCAGTTCATAGCATGCACATACATAGAACCCTTGACCGATAAGTTGTAAAGGCTGGGACCGTTTACGAGTCGTAAATAGCACAATTGCACATATATGTAAAGCGAGTTCTTGGGAGTGCAGAAAACCGTGTTGATTCACGACCATAACCTGGTTATCGGTCTTTCATCGTCACGGCGTCAAATCGATTGTGCGGAATCGTTTGTTCACTAGCCCCTGTGCATATACCTTATCCGCGGCTCAATCTATGCATCTGGCTATTCACCCGGTTGTACTTTTACAGGTTCACCCAGATGGCTCTGATCAACAAACGCCATTTGTCAGACATGACCTTTTATTCACTACACCCAACTCAACTAGTCTGAGCCATCTAGTAAACGGTTGTTCCTACCACCTCCAGTCTTGCCTGGGCCTTCAACAAGTGCTACAGTGGTGACACGAATTTAAATCTCGGTGAAAAAAGCAGGCAATTGTTGGGGAATCCAAGTCTAATGTAACGTAGATTAACAGTGTTTACATACATTGTTATTTTAGACCATTGTGTTTAAGGGAAATATTCTGCGACCGATCAAGCAGTCAAGGTGACATGGGTGGTTGCGCGAAAATGTGTTTCGAATTGTTACTACGTCGTTAGTTTGTGTGAGTGACCAGCATCGACAAGGTCATTATCTAACAAAGCGTTTGACTTCTTCCTTCCTGTCAAGCATATCCATTTCACCACTCTTTACGCCGCTCTCACTATGTAATTAGGTTGGAAATAAATTAGAACCGTGCGTTCTTTCCACCATACTTACAATGAATGAAAATCAGATATTTTCATAGTTCTTGTGCTAGATATCATCAGCGTTCAATTCGGCCAAGGTGTTTTAGCTGAACTGAAAGTCTGACTTATCTGATAGAAAATGACCTTG
Organism: Mesocestoides corti; assembly: GCA_900604375.1. Lineage (NCBI taxonomy): Eukaryota > Metazoa > Platyhelminthes > Cestoda > Cyclophyllidea > Mesocestoididae > Mesocestoides > Mesocestoides corti. The sequence continues at coordinate 24,445 of UXSR01005435.1, forward strand.
AAGAAACGTAGTAAAAGTGATTTATAGGTTAAGTGAAAAACCTGACCTACCAAATACAAGTACCCGGAATGATTGTGATGTTCGGCCGACCTCATTAGAGGCCACACACTTGTAATCTCCAACGTCAGACAAACTGACTCGATGGACTGTGAGACGGGAGCCGTCCGGGGAGGAGATCTGAATATTTGGTCCACTCACCACAGGAACGCCGTGGCGCTCCCATGTCACAATGGCCGGTGGGTCTGCGAATCCCTGGAGAGGACAGTCGAGAAAACGGGTTTGATTGATGAACCAGTGAACTTCTGGCTGAACGTTCGACGTGTCGAAACTTGGCGGCACTAGTGAGAAAAATGCAGTAAAATGAATTATTGGACTAGAGGAGTGCGGGAACTAAATCACAATTGGATGACTCCTGTCACTTCAGATTACTTTTCACCTTTAAGTTATTCTGGACAACCTGTCGCATGTATTCATATTGGAAAATCCAAAATTACTGAGATAGGCCCTTTTTATATAAATTAAGCTAAAATGCCGACACATGCTTTGTACTGATTTCAAAATAAAGGAAGAAAGCTGCATCCAAAATCTTATATTCGAGCACTTAAAAAGGGTACAAACACAACCCCGCTCTTTAAATGACCTCAAAATTTGTTACGGACTGCGAGAGTGGAGCTCTTCCTTAAATTATAAACCACGTTGATACAGGTTGACTATTTAGTTACTCTCCCATCCGTAACTAGGTTCTTCTAAGCATGGAATTGATTTGACATAACCTAACCACTTTGCATGTCGGTCTCCCAATGCGTCAAACCTCGTGACATCTCTGCTAGACAGCACAAACCGACTCAATTGGCTTCACTTTCAAGCAAAGCTTAGGCGTTTAGCTAACTCGATGCAGATTATGTTGGAGACGATCATAGGATCTGCATATCAACTCAAAAACAAATATCATTTGTCATTAGATCTTTTACGAAGAAATGGTAATTTAAATATCTTGCGGATGCATCAGCTGTTCTAGAATTTATACTAAAGGCTCCCGCTCACCTCGTACACGAACTGTGTACTTCATTGTGTCCCAACCGATTTCGTTACTTGCATTGCATTGATAGGAACCTGAGTCACTTTTTTGAACACGGAATACGGTCAGTGATTGGAGATCCTGTGAGAAATGAATGGACAAATTTTATGTTTATTGATACTCACGGTTTACGCAAGTGCCAACTGTGAGGTTTACCAAGGTATTTGGGTAAAATTGGGCCGAGATGAAATGTTCACTTAAACGATTGTGGAAATCCCAGCATTGAGTTAAATTGCTTGTGTCCAGACAGATTGTTATAGATTAAGCTGAGGATATTCGGTCAGAAAATGTGCGAGAACGGGGGTATATTCACCTTTCATGATCTAACGTCAATTATCGAAATATGTTAGCTGCATTTTGATGAATCATATGGAATCACAACGACAACCACAGTTCACGCCTGACCGCTTCTCGTGTTCACGCACCTCCTCAGGCGCACAGCTGAGCCACGTGACTTCATCTCTGTCCCATGCATTACAGTGCGCAAAGACTTTTCAGTTCACATTTTTTGGGGTTTAAAAGGAGCACTTGCCTGAGAAACAACGGCACGCCTGGCGATTAGGTTTTTATTGGTGGCACTAGGTTCGGAGTTTGAAGATCCTTGTTCACCGATCTGATGTTCAACCATGGTCTGTGTGTTAGGATCAAGATCAGTTCGAGTAAAAACTAAGCGAGGCTCAGGCGAACCTGTGGCCGGGCATGGCAAAACCAACTCGTCACCCTCTTTGACGACATACTCACTGCGAAGGCGACCTCTGTCGATTCGTGGGGGCGCTAAAAGAGAAGGAAAAATCGAAAGACATTAGCACGGCTCAGAAGCCACTTTGAGTTTTGGTCAAGCTAAAACAGGCACATGCTAGAAGCCTATTCACTGTTTAAATGTAAACCGACATGTCCCGATGTGCTGAATAATTTTCGACTCTTACCTCCCACTGTCATATCGACGCTGACCTCCAAGGAACCAACCTCGTTCGAAGCAACGCACCGATAGCGGCCAGCATCCATTGGTTGAATAGACAGAATTTCCAATTCACGTTTCTGATTGAAGAGACGGTAGCTAAAATCGACGATAGGTGTTGACTTTACCCATTATGGCAAAGTCTAGTCAAGGCATAGCCATTAAGCAGTACTAGTGGTAATGTCTTCTCGTAAACACACTGTTGTAAAGCAGGACAGCCGCAAGCGATAATCTTGGGACTATTGTGGTGCTTTTTAGCTATGGCACCTCCTTTTTTCATTATCGCATAACATCCTTTTCGGCTCCCTCACAACCCTCCACGAGGTAAGTACTTGCACTAACACTAGCCAATGTACATGAATAAAGGGCCAGGCAAATCAGACTCAAGATAGACTATTTCGTGAGGCACCTATCTTATGATTTTTAATTAGAAGACAGCGATTTTACTTTAGGTGCCATTGCCGGTGAGGCACCTTAGATAGACTTTTAAACACAAACACACACATGATACTCTCTCTAAAGCTTCTCAACTGAAAATGCTTCATGATTAGTCTTGTCTTATTACTCCATATATTGTGTGGTATCCCGTGCATTAAGATAAACTTTTGGTCACCAAATATCATATTTGTTTGTTGATCTTGCGTTGCTCAAAAAACTCACTTTTAAATATCGCGATATGTTACAGTAATGTCCATTTTTAATTATGAATGGTTTGAGTATAATTTGTATAAAGTTTGTCATTTATGGTAGCTTGGGATGTCATATGAACTAATTTATATCGACGTCATCGGAAGTTAACAAAAAGAAACACATATTTGCTAAAGTTCGGTTCAAACAGTTCGAATAGTTCGTCGAAAAATGTTTTCGTATTGCCCGAACTTCTTTTGCGGTATCTCTTTAGCTCAGTTTTGCATATAGTTAAAAGCTCCTCCTTTGCGGTGCTGTAGCAATTAAGCAAGGTGCGTTGAACTGCTGTTAGTCTTACTCTCAAGTGCAGCATAAAACGGTCTCACGAAGTTAGGGTGAGTTCAGGTTTCCACTGAACTTCTTGAATTCAAAAATAGGTAGATTTACCACGACTTTCGTGACCTGGATCAAAGCTATTCCTTCAAGTACTTCATCTTTCAATTTCCTATGCTGTAGTTTCTGCAGTCCCAGGCGTCGTTCAAGTTTTCAAACGTTACAGTTATGTTCACGCACAAATATTTCTTAATCCTAGCTTTCTTTATTTTAAAAGCATGTACACGCAAATTACGTTAGCATCAAACCGGTTCTTAAAAAAAAATTACAGCTGCGAATCTTGAGCACTTAGAGTTATTGAATTTCCGAAAAAGTAAAGGCATAAGTTTCACAGCAGATGGGTAGTTGCTGTTAAGAAGCGCTATCCTTCTAGGCAATGCCCTTGTAAAGCAACACTTCGTAAGTGTTGATAACCAGAATACAACCAGCAACCCTTGGCTTCTCAGGCTGGCGTATGCATCAGCGCGTCTACTAGTCAAAGAGAGTACTGGGAAAAATGGGTCATGAAAAGACATCTCTGACCCGACCCCAGAGCGTCAAACTGGCTCATCATATTGCTAACTACTTTACTCACCCCACACCAATCTTGACCCAAAAGCGAATATCAAGCAAACTTTCAGTGAATTTAATAATAGCAAATTTAAAATAAGTGCTATCAATTTTACGCATTTCGTGTCAACGTGGTGCCGTTCAAACTTCAGATCACACTCAAAGGAGGTTAAGGAAATGGGTATGGAGTAACAAGTTTTATGGGAAGAAGTCAATTCTCTTCTTTGCAATCGAAGTGACAGGTCACAGATCGGGTTGATCTAACTTCACTTGCTAATTATGTAAGCACACATGTCTTCCTAAAAAATCAATCTTCGAAACTGGAGCAGAAAAACTGGAACTTGAGCTACCATTGCGCATTCAGCAATAGCCAACCGCTTTTTTCATTCTTTTACTCGGCTGCATGGGTTGACCGTCGCATTATTACAAATAAGTTGATACGATGTCTGCTGAATTTGACTAAATCTGCGTTTTGACTGTGACATGGTTGCCTCGTATTTCTAAAGCCATTTACTGGCTGAAGCTCAGCAGTCAGTAACGGATTTAGGCCCGAGACTTAGAACACTAGTTTCTGGGTCTTCTGTTTGCCTGAGAGCATTGAAATATTTTATGGATACAGTGCCGTAACCTAAATGGATTTTCTGTGTGCATTGTAAATAATTTGCAAAGGTCACCAACCGATAAGGTAATGGATCAAGTTTGGCTCCGTCCTTGAACCACTCAATTGTTGGCGTCGGGTTGCCGATAACAAGACACTCGAGGATAACGCTGCTCCCCACTGTCCGCTCAATGCTGTATTGACGCTGACCGTCCCCATCCAATCGTGGAGCATCTAATGGAGGAAATAAGCTCAATAACGCTCTCTTTAAAGTTAGCCATTTGTGCGATTCCGCAACCACAGGAGGGCTTTCTAAATAGATGTGACAGATTAGAACTACTGTTCTTCTCTTTCGTTCCTGGCTTCCGTGCTTAATGAATCACTTTTTCGAACTATAAAAGTCGCCAACTATAGAGGACTGATAACCCCACTGCCTATTGGCGCACTTCGATCTATGTATCACAGATAGGGATGCGCTAACAGACGACACGGTTTTGTTTCCAAATAAATTCATAATGCGCAAATTGATTAGACGCAATCTTGGTCATCGGAGACAGAATATGAGACATCATTTTGAGGTATGCTCGCGTATTTAATAATGAGGTATGAAAACCAATTATTATTCAAAATAACAGCTAATATTTCGTTATTTCGATTTGGGTAGTCTTGATTATATACAATAAAGTGTTAATGTTAATTAATGGTACCCCAGTATCACATAGTTAAATTGGCGAAGGTAGAAAATTGTGTTCAAGTAATTTTCATGGTTTTAACCATTTCCTATAGTTTAATTTAAGCATAAAAAGCATTACTTCATAGACGCTGTCTAAGCTCATTCGTCCAAACCAAAGGAGCACATTGCGGTGAATTGAGACATTATTTCGCCAGTAGAATGATTTCTAAGAACTTGAATCACATACTTTTCAAACCAATGTATTCAGTTAGTTCACTCACTCGATTACTTTATCTTTCTTCGTCTATTTATAATGAATGTACAAATTGCCTCACTGAATTTTGAACCTTACTGTAAAAGTTCCGGCAAAAACCCGCATATGTAATACTGGGTGCTAAATTGAAGACTCAAACGCAGCCAAGCGTCTTGGCCAAAAAGTTTGTCAGTTAATTACTGGACAAGTTTTCTGAGTAAAGCAGTGTTGCCAAGCTACTAAACTCATGCACAGCATTCGACACTATAGACAGCAGAGGGTGCGGGTAAGCTGTTTCTCTACGCAAAATTAGAAAATTAAATAGTGCAAATAAACTATGAAAATTTTACTATTTACAAAATATGAAGTGAAACAAATATGCTAATGTCTTCATGTCAGTCACTCCTGTCACCTTCTAAGTGAGTGTGGTCGCCAAAGGTTGACCCAATAAAGCATATGAGACTAACACAGAGGGTGGAGTTGAACTTACACATGACCTTGATATCAAATTGTTTGGCAACCTCCCCGTAAGGACTCGAAGCAATGCAGGCATAGCGTCCAGCATCATTTTCCTCTGCCACAGGAATACTCAGATGGATGCCGTCGTCAGAAAGTTTGAGGTCATCTTGAGTCCCAGAAATTGGCAGCCCGTCCTTGGTCCACCGAACGACTGGCTTTGGTTCTCCGTCGGCCACGCAGAAGAGCGTGAAACTTCCGCCCAAGGACACGCTGTGGGTGCCCTCCACACTTGAGTAGAGGAATCTCGGCGGACCTAAATAAGCGCCAAACTTTCGTTTTTTTTACTGGGCGGTTCCGGCGTTGCTGATAGAAAGTTTAATTTATAATTAAATTTGCCAAAAAAGTGATCAAAACGACAGAATACGAGAGTGAGTAATCAGTTTGTGGATAAAAGGGGCTTTGGTAAAAATGGTTACTTTAAAGGAACTTTTACTCTTGGAACGGAGCGTAAGTGAATCCCAGCTTTCCTGCTTATAAACCTCCTTATGCCTACATTATCTCACCACTTTCATGAAGGAAACCCCATCTTGCATACAGGTAATTGAAATCACCCAGGATTATTCACAGCCGAGAAACTAACTTGTAGATCATGCAATAATTATTCGCAGTAAATAGGTTATTTTACTATTTTGACGGTGAGGTATGAAAATAGGCAAACAAATGGACAACCAGGTCAATAATAAGTTATGCGGGGCACAGGTAAATATATATTTAATGGCCGTTGTGATTTAAGGTATTTTCTGTTCTCGCCATTCCACTGTACTTCCCTCCTCCATGTTGTGTCCTTTGTCAATAAGATCCAGCTGGTAGCACTTCTCAACTTTGCAGACAATAGGACAATGTCCATTTTCGCAGCTGTAGCCCACGAATACTCCCTTTTTGCAATAGTCAGCAGTGCAATTATTAAAGCCTACGAAGATGGCGAGTACGAACTCGTTATTGTGGAGAACATTATCGATACCCGATTTCACACTTCTATCCTGAAGCACACGACTATCAATTTTCTTGTGTCTAGGGTAGGAATCGCGATTCTCAAAACAGCCGTCACATGAGCAGATGATCCTGCACTTTCCGTGCGTGCAATTATAACCCCCGAGTTTTCCACCTTCACAGTTCAATTTGTCGCAACCTTCAAATACGGAATTACCTGAACGAAGAGATTTTTCCAGATGAGGATAGGCAGCAACAAAATCAATGACAATAATTTGGATGAACGACTTCATGTTTATTCCTGAAGCATTTTGTCAAACCAGTTCATTTTATTGGCGGACTTTATTGTCAACAATCTATAAAGCGATATGCTCAATCGGCCTGAACCAGTGCACTTGCAGTGACTGAGGCGGGTCAGTTTCAACGCACTATGACCTAAATACAGTTGTCAGTTTCTGTCTTAGCACTGTAACTTTGTCATTAAAGTAGCACGAACTAAGTCGGTAGCAGTTAAAGAAACGAATAAAGCAGTAAAATATATGCAAAAAATGCTGGAAAAAAGAGACAGGACTGTACTTTACCAGTGCATATACAAGGAGGAATGGTTTTGTAGAGTTTGACGGTGAATGGCAACTTTTTTATCAGAGATAGTCCTGCAAATAGGTCGTAGGGCCGAACAGACACCCCCGCCTATTGGTTCGGCCGAAACTAAAGCACTTAAGAGGTTGGTTCGTCATACCTTTGCGAGCGCTATCCTGGTGATGAGTGACTATTTTACTCAAAACCGTTTATTAATCAGTTAGGCTAGTTTGTGACTGGACTCGTTTACCGGTCAGAGGAGACTGCTTAAAGCTATGTTTAGTTTGGGGGCGTGGATTCCTGGAGGGTGAGACCGCGCACGAACGACATGACGTGAGTGAACTTGCAACATTTGCCACAGCTTACCAACTTAACAATGGGAAATTAGCTTCAAAAGAGGAAAAAGCATATCCTAAACGCCCTATAAACGTATGAGCAAAATTTTCATTTTTATTCATTTTTCTAACGATGCTCACACAAGCATGCTTAAGACCACACAGCCCAGCGCCACTTATTAACATAATTACGGACTTTCGTGCGTTCTCATGGTCACACATAGAAAGACATGCAACATCTCGTGTACGTTTAAATTGCAGGGCCCCGGTTGATAAAATTTAAATAAATAAACAACAACGATGCCTCCCAAGTTATCGTGGTCACTAAAAAGTAGACAAAACCTCTGGGTTGGTATACAATCAAGTAAAATCTAATTTACTATGATTGGAACAAACCACCCTTAAGTCAAAATGTTAATTTCACGTAAACGAGTTCCTTTTTCCTCCAAGTATTGAAAAGTACCGAGATATCTGTGAGTAACATGGCAACAAAAAAATAGTCCCAAATGAACTAATTAACTACCTGATTAACAGCACAACTGAATGTTTGTACAATAAAAGCATGTTGACAATAGATGGTTGACGAGTAAGCAACCTTCGATGCGTTTAAATTCGCTGTCGGGAGTGGTAGTCTGCGCAAATTGAAAATGCTTACAACCCAAGCGTTTTAAACCAGTACAAACCGCCTCGAAGGTTGAACTGAATCGAGGACGGATTATGCTGTCAATTTGGTACGACTACATGAGTTGCTTCCAATAGATTAAATATAAAATCAAACCTTACACCTTCACCATCAGATTATCAGTCATGAAGAAATTTACAAATAGTCTTTAATGGTTTAACTCGTAGTGAATCTTGTTGATTCATATCCAGTAAACCGGTCGTCGCAGCTTCGAACACATGTCGCCCTTTTACACGGCGTGCCCGTCAGTCACGTGAGGCCGCTCGTTCATTAACCTCTCCGCATGTACCACCACCACCCGTTTTAGTCATGTGACCTCACAGACGCCTATATTCATTTTTTCATGCCCACTCAACTGCAAAAGTACACGACGCAACTTGGTTGAGCTATCTAGTTAACGGTCGTGCCTGCCATCTCTGGACCTATTTTGTCCCTAGGTTACTTCGTGTGGTAAAGGGCCTCAACAAACTTATATTAATCACGACGACCAGGAACCGCCGTTTGATGTTTTTGCAGGTAGGGGCCAGAAGGTCAATAGGCATGGAATCGTGAAGTCGCCAGGCTGGTACCAAAAATTCACTGGACAAAATTGAAAGTATACACTTGATTAATATTCATTCCTTGTGTATGGTTTGTATGCATTTAGTTTCCCACTAAAAACGATATTACTTTCTTGCCAGTTCTATAAGTCTGTGGGATGAAAACCCTTGATCCATGCATAGATAGAATATTTAATGCAAATCTCACAACAGTCCGTGAGGACATACGTACTCATTACGATAACATTCCATTGGCGTTTTGTGCTTCCAATTCTGTTAGTTACCACACATCGGTAAATGCCTGCATCTTCGGGTTCTGCATGATGTAGGTACAGCTGAAACGAACGATAAACTGATTAAAACATATTTTTACCACACTTCCTGAGTTTTAATCTACAACACAATCCCACGAAATTCAAAAACACAACGAGAATGTTAATATCTACAAATGAATCCAAATACTTGTTAGGGGACAGAAGGCTACCGACGATTGATCGTATTTATAACCCCCACGTCTATAGCGTCGTGTGGTGTGGTGGGTAGTTACATGCAGGGGTGGCATGCGTATTTTTGACAAGAGGTGGCGAGTTTGGAAATCAAACTTTAGTTTGATTAACATGTTGATTTGTTACAACTCAGTAATTTGTTACAAGCAGTAATTTGGAACAACTCTAACCCTTTCTGCCTAAACAGAAAGTTGACAGCATACTTCTCGCAGAGGCAGCCCAAGGATTGTTAAATCTAGCGGACTTTGCTGTTCAAACGCTTCCCTTCTCGCCTTGTCTCATCAGCGTTTTCACTGGGGCCATTGCTATTCACGCCCATAGTAAAACAAGTGGATGACAAAGTTGCTGCCTATAACATGTAACCAAGAACAACAACGATAATAATAACAGTATTGAGATAGTGGTGCCTTACCATAGCATTTCGCATTGACAGATTTGCTCTGGGAAAATCGTATTCGTTTATTGGCTCTCCAGCCTTGAACCACTCCACTTTGGCGTCCGGGTAGGCATCCCAATCACAGGACAGTTGTGTGTCCCCATTCATAACTATTGGGCGCGGATTTTCTCCTTCATGGCTGATAATTACCGGAGCGTCTAAAAGTCCAAAATTAATAAATTATTTATAGAAAAAGGCCAAGAACCCTAACCTCTGTCCTCAAATTCGCGCTATCTCAAACAAGAAACGTGCGACGACATGCTGATTAGGGTGATCACACTGAGGGGGCTTTCTTCTAAAACAACGTGAATGTTTTAAATATTTCATATGGTCATATATCAATTAAGTATACTAAATTTATAGAAAATACCGGCTTCTTGGAGCTAACCTTATTATTGCTGTGCTAACTGCCAAAAACCAATGAATAAAATCGACCTGATTTTGAAATCAGACCCAGGCCTGTGACAGACAGTATCAAGCCTCATGCCTTTAAATGCAGGGTAGATAAGTTGGTGTCAGTGAATAAAAAATTAAACAATACCAACAAACAATATTTCACTCACAGACAATAACTGGATCAATAATACGTCTGGCCTCCCCAGCCTCATTAGTTGCCGTGCAAGTATAACGTGATGCAGTGGAATGTGTTACATTAGCAATAAAGAGTGCACGTCCATCTTCTTTAATCTGAAACTGTTCGCTCTTTGGATCGATTTCACCTTCGTGCTGAAAATCAAGGTAGATAAGTATGCGAAACTTTGAGCGGAGGTCTTTTAAGGCAAACAAAGCATACCGACATCCATTTGATCTTTGGCACCGGGAAGCCGGTGGCATTACACCAAAGAAGAGCAGACTTGCCACGGACGAGCTCGGGAGTGTCGTGATCCAAGCCATCCTCAAAAATCGGTTTAGCTGAAATAAAGGTCATGCGCTAAAATAACCAATTGAGTATCACTATGCCGATTTATTTTCAGAAGGCGGAATAATGGTAATTCAAGTGTTAGTTCGTTTGACTCGTGTTTCTGATTACTAAAGTTTGGAGGCATAGGGCATTCCCGATGCACACAT
>UXSR01005435.1:35794-64888 GCA_900604375.1 Mesocestoides corti
TGATACGTCGGCTCTGGGTGGCCAGTTGCTATGCATCGGAGATGTAGATCTTGACCTTGGCGGACCTTCTCGTTTAAACGTGAAGATGAACCAACCAGGATACCAGGGGATGCTAAGTCGTTTGAAAACGCAACAAAATGCAGCAATTTCCCACCGTAAAAAAACATAACAAATTTAATCCTAAATAACTATTCTTCGGTGCCTGTTCTTTCATGAATGCAAAAATAAGTTAATTCGACCCAATCTAATACACAAAAAAGCACAATTACGTTGTGCAAACATTCGCTATGCATGATACTCATGCCCACCTACTATAACCTGAGATAAAAATCAGTCGAAATCCATTAACACTAGCACGAATGAGCGAACATATTTGGCAGGCACCTACTGACCTACTATTTGCACATGTTAAGAAACAAAATCTATCTCCTTTATGCGGGATCAATCGGCCTGTGCTTAGACAAGTGATTATTGAATGACCGAGTGAAGTATGGTATAATTAAGAATTTCTAGCACCGCATTCACTTACGAAGATGTGAATACGATGGCGTTTCATTTCCCAGTGAGCATTGAAAACAAATAATGTGATTATTATGCATTTAAGTCCGAATTTTGGGAAGTACTGTCTTTTAAAATGTGTACTTATGTCCAGAGACAAGTTTTACTTAGTGTAATAGATTCAGGGTCGCATTTTGGGTAATTTTGACGCCTGACTAAAAAATAGTGTCCACACTGAGTTGAGTTCATTAGAGATTTACACTTGAGGTAAAAAATACAACTTGAATATTCAGTAACATACTTAATTGACAAATTGTACGCAGAAGCACTTTAATCCATGACACATGACATTCAATGCATTTATCCTTTCAAAAACTATACGTGATACCGTTTATCCAACCCCACGTGCCAGCCAATCAACAGTTAATATGATGGCACGATCATCTAATTGGTGAATGAACAATGGTGACCACGAAAAGGGGTTAGGTTTAAGTATGGACACCATGATCGTGACGGATTGACGTGGTCTGTTTTTTTTCGTTATAGAGGCATTTGTAATTAATACACTACGCCCTTTCTAATCAACGCGCTCTGCTGTTGCTAACGCAATTGTTAATTCCGATCCCAATTCACCAAACATTGATAGAGTTTTGAATGCGTTTCGGCATACTTTAGATGTCCTTTTCAATAGTTTTCATTATTTCTGCTTAAAAATGAAATAAAATGTTGTGTGATAAATTAACTGCAACTCACAAGTGACTTCCAGGTAATAAGTAAGATCCCAATTGCCGGGAATATTCTCAGCCTCACACTTGTATTGACCTTGATCCTCCGGCTGTACTTCATAAATTGTCAGGGTTGACTCGTCGGCAGAAAGTGTGAATCGATCTAAAGAAATGATTTTGTGGTGGATTTATCCATGCGAATCGTCTTTCCTGGGCCAAAATCAAACGCTTGGGTCCAGAACCCTCCGAATTCTTTTTTGAAGTAATGGAGATGACGACAGCAGATTCCACTGTCAAGAGCATGCATTACACTTCGTATTTTGATGGCTTGTGCTTCCACGTGCGATCGAAAGCCATTAACGTGTCTCAAACCAGTGCTTTACTGAGAGTTGTCATGTTATAAGCTAGAGTATGTACAAACTGGTAAGAAGAAAGGGGATCGTGAAGCTGTGAGAGTCAATCAGTCACGTATATTCAAGAGCTAATGGCCTCTAGAACCCTACGTGTGTTGGGACATTCAAAATCGCATGGGAGCATAATTTATGGGTCAGTTCGAGATGCAACTAGCCGCGACTACAAAAAATGTACATTTATGCATACTTTATTGTGAATATTTCGATTCAGTTTAGTAAAAAAGGTAAATTTTAATGAGTCTTGTTGATTACTAATTGATGCTAATAATTTCTTTCAGTTTTCATTTATTTTACGGCAGGGTATGAAAAGTTCATTATGCTTATAACCAGACTAGAAAGTATTTTCAAGTCCTTCATTCTCTTTAAACTCATGAACTACGTAGGGGTTATTCAGTTTAAATTTGGACATCTTAGACGGCAAGCTGGTGTTTTGAGTGATACAGTGCACTCTGAAATTTTAAAAATGCCAGTGAGGGAATATGGCAAGTAGTCTTGATTATGCTAACCTTGGGGCATAGCGGAAAATATCTCAACGCCATCCTTATACCACTTAATTTTCGGAGGAGGATTCGACGTGAGTTTGCAGGTGAACGTGATGTTGCCACCCATCATAGTTGTTGTGATGTTCTGCGATATCGGTGGCTCCCCGGACGGTTCTAGTAAAAACGCGACGGGGAAAAAATAAGGTGATGTGAAACAACAAAGGGACTGTGTGCTGGGATGGTTATTAAGCCAGGGTTTACTAGTGTGATTGGATCCCCTTAGAAAGTAAAATCTCACCTGGATTTCAGTTATCCAGATGCTGCTACTCGTACAGCATTAAATAAAGGAGGTTACTTTGTCAATATTTGATGCGTCTTTCCCTGAAGGTTTGATAAAAGTGGAAACTAAAAATAATGACACTTCTTGTCTAGACTAACTCACAAATGCGTGAAAATAAAGCGCTCTTAGGAAGAATTGAGTCCTTTTTGCACACATCTTATTTCGTTAATTAGGAAACAAATGTCAAAGTCAAATCCTATCTTGTATGCCGACAGCTTACTTCAGTGTTTCTTTTAAAGTTAGATTTAACGCACAAATTATTTTGACTTTGGATGATGAGAAAATTAGCTACTCTTTTACTCTTTAAGTAACAGCAAATAAAACTTGAGGAAAAAATTGTTGGTCATACTTTTATTGTGTCAAAGCTCTGATAGTTGCAAAGAATTCCCCTGGAAGTTCGGTTGACCATTCATACAGGCCTGTAAGTTTACTTTATCGTGTTCGCATCGCGAAGTCTATTCGTCGTAAACGCTTTAAATATGGGGTTTTAAGATATGCTGCCTACAAACTCAGTTCAATAAAGTTGACTAAGCAGTCATGTGATGGTATTGAAATATGGCACTTCACTAAACACTTCACAAAAACTACGTTCCCATGACGAATGAATCTGACCGATGCTATTACACGGTTATGGGAAAAATTGCTGAATTAAATAGGTGGAATAAAAAGTGTACTTACCAAAAACTGTAATTGTTGCAGTCTTGGTGTCACGTCCGGCCTCGTTTTCGGCGACGCATGTATACTCTCCCCCGTGAAAGGGCTGTGCATTGTGTATCATCAAGTTCCCATCTCCAACGAGTCTTCATTAACAAATGTCAAATATCCGGTTAACTCTCATTTTCAGTTGCTTGTAAGTAGAATTAAGGCCAATATCCACGCCCCCGTGTGTCCCACCATGCACAACGTCAACTTAAACCGACTTGCGACCGAGTTTAAGGTGGATTTCTCAGAAATGTGTTAGTGCTGAATGCGTATGTTTTTATTTTTATGTCCCACTTTCAGGTGTTGGTAATTACCTTTACAATTATACCTATTTGTCTTATCTGCTTCCAGCTACGTACCAAAATACCCGCACGTTAAACGATTTGGCATTTTATTCCATCATACCAAGGTTTAAATTGCAATAACTACCGTTAGAAACAGGCATATTTTTAGCATTTTATTTCGACCAAAGCTCTTAACACAACATTGCGTTGTCTCGCTAAAACTCACTTAGAAATCGGGAAGAAATTATATCTACAACAACAAGCGTACACAAACGTTGAAAGGCCCTATAACTTTTCGACTTAGAATGACCTGGCATTATAAAAATGCAAATAATTGGGTTATGTCTGTGTAAAACACGAACCTATAACCAGGCATCTCATTTGGGATTATTTTCATTCCTTGGAACCACCAGGATACATTTGGTTTCGGTGTTCCCGACGTCTCGCAGGTCAGTGTTATCGTGTTGTTTAGGAATACGACCGCTCTCTCGCCAAAGTCCGTGATCACCGGTTCGCCTAAGGAGGAATGACCAGGGTATCAATTCGCTCATGCTAAATCAAACGCTATTAGTCACGTTTTTTGGGAATATAATCAAACTCACTTAGAAGAATAACTTCGTAATCCACCGAAGTAGAGCCACCACGATTCTTGCCAACGCAGGTGTAACTGACAAAAGAATATACGATTCATGAACAGAACTAACAAAAAACCCTTTGATTTTAAAAAGGCTTTTAGCCTAATTTAATGGAAAACAATTTTGAGACTAAGTAGTGCTCTAGGACACATAAAGCTTGAGCACACTAACGCAAATGGGTGTACCACATTCGTTATTTAGATCACCACGAGTAATCAAGGGCTTAGTTTGTCCGATAATGGCTTCTGCCTGCCAGTGACCGTAGGAAGGTCGGAATAGGTGCATTTAACTGAACCTGTCCAAAATGTCCTTCTGATGGAAGCGTTTTCCAAACGTGGATATATGTTCAAACTGAATGCTTCATGGCATAATTGTTTTGTCAAAAACAAAGTTTAAATACCGCATATTTTTTTGAAAAAGTAAGGATAAAAAAGCAGATGACTACTACTCTAATGACATTGGAATTTATGCACATCGCTTCTTAAGCTTTACTGAGGGCCTCTGCAGGACCTAATAGAAACTCAGCTGGTAAAGTGAAATCGGTCAGTACATTTCGAGTGTTGTTATCATGAGTTCCCATAATTTGATAAGCGAGGATCGTGATTTGTTATCTTCATTGTTCAGACAAAAAATTCCATAGCAAATCAAACTTATACCAAATAATGTCGAATTTATATCCATACGGTGGATATGGGATAATAGCAGGTCAACATCGAATGTGAGCAAATAAAAACTGTTTGTTCTAACACAAAATTGAGGTACTACTCACTTCCCCTGAAGTTCTCCGTTCATGTACATGATTGTGAGCTGCGAGCTGCCTTCGCGTGGTGGTCGTATTGACATCCCAAGGTCGCCAAGTTTATCGGCTTCCAGTGGACGGGTATTCCAAGTCCACGAAATCTCTGGTTCTGGAAAACCAGCCATTGCGCATTCAAGGTCTACACGTTCTCCGGCACGGACCAACAAACGGCGACTGGCGTGCGTTGACGTGTAGGCTGGCGGAACTATTAAACAAGTTTCGCAATTATGAGTTCGTTACTTGGCATTAAAAAATGCCAAGGTGTATCATAATAACTTACCCAGTACAGTAACTTGGTAGAATCGCGAATCCGAACCAACTTCATTTTGGGCTCGACATTCGTACGATCCTGAATCCTCCTCCCTTTCTCCTCGAATTTCCTTGTAAGTTAAAATAAGTTGGCAACACCGTTCTACTTCATCGTCAGAATAAATCTGCTTTGATTAGCGAGATTACTATAAAATCTCAACCTGGAGTACACGTTCTAGTCTTTTTATCTAAATGATATTAGCTCATTACAAAAAGTGGATTTGGCCAGTCAGACACGGCAAATATTGTGCTCGACTGCTTAGAACTAATTTTTGAATTTCACCACTACCCATCCGGTTAGACACAACTGTGTCTTCCGTTAAGCGCCACATATTATATGCAACTGCATTCATGTAGCCTGAGGCATCATTTTAGCTATTTTTAACATAATTTTTCACTTGACGAAAATTGTGTGCTAGTGTCCAAGTAGACCTACATCCTAAGAACACTCTTATGTAAATGTCGTTCTCGAATTTCCTGTTGAGAACTCTGACAAGAACTATTAATAACACCGATTAGATACACTAGGAATTTCTTTCAAATTTTCAAGTGGCTAAGATGATTGCTTATGCCTTCAATTGGTTTTTAGTCCAAACTACGCGTGGTGTGTAAGGATATTCAGCGATGCGTACCACTAGTTGCCCACCTAACTTGGGATCAAAATGACCTGTGTCAGATGGGGTGAATATCATGGCGTGCAAATATTATAATTCCAATTATTTCGTACATTAGCTCGAAAACAAAACGCTGTCATACCATGTAGCTTCTTTTCCAATTTGACTGAGATAACACAAACGAAAAGTACAAAGGAAATCATCAAGAATGCAATGAAAAAAACTGTCAAAAATTATTTCCTCCCAGAACTTTCCTCCAATCAGGTACTGTTCTAAATCCCTAGTTTTACTTACGACACTTTGTCCATTATCGACGAAGTGAACGCGACCAGGAATCTCCACCAATGGCTGGCCGTTCTTGAACCATTGGATGGTTGGTTGCGGGTAGCCGTAGCTGATCATGCAGGTCAAGAGCGTCATCTCGTTTTGTGCTATCTCCACTTCACTTACACTTTCCTTGGAGATCCCCGGCGGTGCTATAAACAAAAAATGAAGATTTAATCGTGTCAGGCGCTATAACGAATTTTATTGATAAAACTTAAATCGAGAGGAAACTTCAAGCTAGGTAGGCTTCTCGCCTTGACTCTTTGAATCACTCAATCAACAAATACTTTACATCATTATCATTTATCATTAAATCCACTGAAAATCTTAATTTGCGTACATTGATAAAGTGTCTGGGTTGTCAGCCGCTAAAAGCATGGATTCTCGTGTGGTTCGTGAACGAAATGTGGCTGTTGTCGCAAGTTCACGCGTGTTTATTTTTCCGCCCTACTACACGCCTAAATTACGACGCGCTAACCACAATCTTCGCGCCGTCGCATCACAAACGGGTTGAAAGGCGCACCCACCGCCCCCGCGCACATCGTGCGCACCTGTAGCCCGCTTCCCTTCGCTAATGCGCCTCCGACAGCATATCGACCGACAACGCCAGTCCCTAATTCCTTTTTCACACCGGTGCATAAGTGTTCAATACCAGAGTAACGCAACTTGGTTCATCACGTCTCGCTATAGATGAAAACGAGCAGTATGGTGGACCAAGCAATTTCGATGAAACATTATTTCTGATGTGTGTACAAATGTTCGAAGGCTAAACGAGAAAGAATTCACCAATGCCACTTACTCTTCACCGTAACCTGAAAGTCCTTCGAGACTGAGCCATGGGTGTTCATGGCGGAGCAGGTGAAAGTGCCACTAATGGCTTCATTCACAGAGTAGACTGTGAGAATTTGCCCGTTGGGTGAGAGCACAACACCGCCAGCCCCGCTGAAGGAGCCCCTTTTGGGGGTAATAAGCCGGCCGTCCTTACGCCATTCCACCTCCGGTTTCGGGTCACCCTCAACCTCGCAGTGGAGTTCCATGACTTTGCCTTGGGTAATTTCCACCGTTGCGTGACGTGCGTCATCCTTGAATCGGGGCTTTGCTGACAAAATAATAAAACAAGGAATGTACATCTTTAAGCCCATTTTAAAACTTTATCAGTTTATTTAGCACCAAGCGTTGCACAGTGCCCTAGTTTGTGTTATTGACAAAATCAAAGAATTCCAAATTTTGAGGCTGCTTCAACTCGACGCGTCGAACACACAAACTAGTTCCTTTCCCCTAGTTTGGTTTTTCCATCAATTCAATCGCTCAACTCCGCATCACGAAAACGGCAACAGGCCCACAGCCTAGTGCCTCATATTTGCGCATCAGTGTATTGATGTTACCATATGTAACAAAGTCGATCCTTCTTATAATGGCAAACATAGACTTGTTAATTGGAATTCACTGGCATAATTTCCTGCCCATTCCCAACAGGCAGCATAGCGCAAACTAGATGGAAAACCCGGGTTAGGGTAAATTACTATCAAGGAAACGTTCAATGTTTCCTGACGATCAAAGCTCTGATTGAAGTTTTAAGTAGGGTGTATACAGGTCATGCTGATGTTTATTCATCACGAATGTGTGGATTCATTTATCCAACTTTGATACACTTTTGCCTTTGCTGCCGTGAGTCAGGATTTTAAGTCTGTCTGGGCTAAACACGGATCCTTGTATTTCTAGATGGTTTTATGAAGTTAGATTATGTGAGTGATAGTTTATGCTAACCAATGTGACCTGTGTGGCCGGATGTTTGTGACGACATTCTGGTCTGCATACAAATTTATGTTATTTGAACAATGCAAGCTCGAATTGAATGGGATTCGAGCGATGTAATTGCCTACTTTGCACGTCCAATTCGATGTCGATTTTAGATCTTCCTACAACGTTATGGGCCACGCAGGTATAGACGCCTTCATCTCCCATCTAGGACAAAAAAAACAACAGATAAAAATAATTTGTATAACAGACCAATCGGTACCTTTTGTATTCCTTAAGCTTAGTCGTTTGTCATATAACGCAACAACATTCAGATAACTTTAAAAAACCTTATACAATTTCGGTAGATTTAACAAGAGGAGCACATATCAGCTTCCCTTTGAAGTGAGGTATATTTGGGCTTGCTGGCCATTTGTTCATAGGCAAACAGTAACAATTTTGATTAAAACAAATGGACACCTTCTGGAAGTTGATTCGTGAAATACAAATAAAATACCGGCCCACTCTTTCAAGTTACAAAACTACGCTGACCCCTAATAAGCTTGAATGAACTCAGTAATGTTGGCTTAGACATTTCATACATCAATGCCTCTGATGACAAGATTGTTGTCAACGATGGAATAACGCGGAGAGGAGGGGTCAATTTCGATGCTATTCCTGAGCCAAGTGACTTTAGCCGCTGGTTTGGCATCGAGAACGGGGCAAGTGAGGATCATTTCAGAGGTGCCCTCTAGAACAACCTGTCGTGGTTCCGTAAATGAGATAGTCGGAGCTCCTAAAGTGGAAATAATCAAATGTACGTATCCTGTATTGCCTATAACGCGCACAATCAGCTCAGTCATTTCCAGTGAGCCCTGGTCATCAGGTACCTTTTTATGTCTAAGAATCCAAAGATTTAAGGGTGATAGGGCCCAATGACGCTTACTAGTCATCTTCCTTGGAGGTATTCTAAAATTTAGTGTTAAAACTTGGAATTTCATTCTTGATAGTTTTGAAACGTGACGTTATGAGTTTTGATCGGATTACATGAACATTTATTGCCAGCCTTCAATCGCCAATCAACAACTTGTAAGAAATATCTTGTGATTAGTCCTTTATCAAGCTCAGTTTTACCGACAGCTTACTTTATTTCCACCTTAATTGACACGTACATGTTAAAATTGAAACAATAGTCATGAAATGACTTTTAAAAATAACATTATTTTTGTTCAACGCAGGTATTTAAGAAAGCTATTTTGAAATGAAAAGTGGTTGTTCAAAGCATATCACTGAGAATTACCGTTGTTACAATTTCTGCAGGCATATTCAATAGCTCATTGGGCACCTGCTAAACTGACAGTTCCTGTGGAAAAATTATGAGAGCTCAGCAAAACCTATTTCAGTACGCCTCTGTTTACCATTTCTCAAATAGTAAATGTGATTATGGCTACAGTCTGATCTAGGATCAGGTCCTTTGACCAACATATTCGAAGTAATATCGTTTAAATGAGAGATGCGTAATAAAGACGAAGTTCATACGGTAATATGATTAGTCGGGGCGGTTTATTCTGAAAATAACAAGGAGACTCAAGAATATGAAATTTCTTTATGATAATTTATTTATTGCGAATCAAACTTCAGCAAAACACAAAAGGGTCTTAATATTAAAAAAACGTGACTCTCAACCTCGATACTGGGAATGGTGTGCAACTGTAAAAACTGTAAGTAAGCTAATTTACGTACTAATTCCTCCTAGCTCGACGGAGACGTGGTATTGGTCCCGACCATACGTATTTGAGGCTTCACAGACGAACGTGGTCCCATCTTCCATGTTGAGGTCTAAAGGTAGATTGTGAAAGGACACTAACTAAAAAAGAATTCCAGTTGAAGTGTACTAAGATAACGCGACACCGACTAGGACGTCTGTGTGCGAATATTTGTATCAGAACCTATCTTAGTCCATTGTTTTATAGCCACGTCAATTAGAGGAAATAGTAACATATTTGTTCCCTTGAAAAATGAACACTACAATTTAACAGATCACGCAGTCAAAAAACGTCTGTTCTTTGTAAACTGAGTATACTAATATCCAAAGGGAGACACATCGGTCTTGATAAGCTTCCAGCCGGCCTGTAATAATCCCTATTGTTTCTTCAGAATCTGTAATTGTGCGCATTGTGAAATTAAAGCAATAAAATTCTTGAGTAATTTCTTTCAGTTGAGATACCATCAAAAGTCTGTAACTTATATTCAGCTCGGCATTTAATTACTATTGGATTTCGGAAGTCACCTTGCCTAATACAGACAATCGGTTCTTAATAAAGACAAAGGCCTTCGGGTAAAACGACCTATAAGTATTGCTTACACTCACATAACAACTTTAACTCAGCAAAAGCTATTTATGTGAAGCTGTTTTAAAGGCTTTTGAAGTACTACTAAAAAAATATGCGTCAGATCATTAACCATGCTGAGGTGTCACAAATAAAATATTGGCGTGGTTTCTTGGAGTAACCGTTATTATCGTTTAACGGAAATGCCCCGTCAGTGTCTATTTACTCGTTATTAACTTTTGACCAATATTGCATCTCTGACCTCATGACTAAATCTTCCCTGAATACTGCTGAATCACAGAATTTCATTGATGGATGCATTTGTGATAAAATCAAACTTCCATATCGGAATGCTTGTAGTGAACTTTGACCAAGCTATGGGCAGCCCCTTTACACATGGTACCCAAGAAATCTGGAGACTGGAGACCCTGCAGTGATTACAGCGCCATAAATAATGTCAAAGTTCCTGACCGGTACTCCATCCCTCATATCCATGACTTTTCATTGGGTCTAAACGGTGCTAAAGTCTTTTCAAGACTTGATCTTGTTAGGACTTATCATCAGGTTCCTGTGGCCCCCGAAGACGTCCCGAAACCTGCCGTTATTACATATTTGGCCTATTCAATTTCCTACGAATGCATTTCGGTCTACGTAACGCAGCACAGACCTTCCAGAGATTCATGGATCAAATTCTCCGTAATCTCGACTTCGTCTTTGTCTGCATTGATGATATTCTCATCGCTAGCAAAGAATGAGCATTTGCTGCATCTCCGGGAGGTTTTTACTCGTCTTACAGCTTTCGGCATCACCAATAATCCTCAGAAATGTGTTTTTGGTGTAGACGCTATTGAATTCCTCAGACACCAGATTGACGCAGACGATATTAGACGCTTGGCTGCGAATACAACAGCGATTCGGAAATATCCAATGCCAGAATCGCCCCGTAGTTTACGCCGTTTTCTTGGTTTGGTCAATTACTATGTAAGTTTCATCCCACATGCCGCTGAAATTTTGTCTCCTCTGATTAACTTTCCTCAAGGCAATCCCAAGAAGCTAACTCTTACTCCGGAGGCTGAAGCTGTTTTTTTAGGCTATAAAAGATGCGATAGCAGAGGTCACAAATTTGTGCTACTGGAAGAAGGAAGCGAAACTTGTCCTACGAACAGATGCTTCCCAAACTGTGGTCGGTGCAGTCCTTCAACAAGAACTGGACGGTCATACTGAGCCGTTATCATTCTTTTCTCGAAAGCTTCAACCAGCTCAGACCCGTTACAGTACTTTTCCACTTTTGTCACCTACTGGAAGGACGTGAGTTTACCATTTTTACCGATCATAAGCCACTGGTTTATGCCTTTTATGCAGCCTCAGATACCTTGACTATGTTTCAGAGTTCACAACCCATATTGGCCACGCTGTCCCGATTCACTGTCCCGAGCACATGTCCATAACCTTTCAGTTCCTGGTCTCGATCTTGAACAGTTAGCTGCAGCGCAGATGGATGACCCTGAATTACAACAGTTTAATCGAAATTCTAGTCTAAAGCTGGAAGAGCTGCCACTTCCCCAATGTTCTACAAAAATTACATGCGATTCATCACTTGGCAGACCTCGACCCTTTGTTCTTGACCCATTTAGAAAACAAATATTTGAATATCTTCATTCTTTATCACACCCTGGTGTTCGCGCGACCGTGTGCTTGATACTTGACCGTTTTTTGTGGCCTAGCATTAGTAAACATGTTCGCTTATGGGCCAAACTTTGTATTCAATGTCAACCCACCAAAGTCCACCGTCATAATATTTCATAACCCGGACATTTTCCCCTTCATGTACATCTAGACCTAGTCGGACCCCTTCCGCCGTCTCGTGATTTTACCTATGTCCTAACTTGTGTGGACCGCTTTACTCGTTGGCCTATAGCAGTTTCTATTACTATAGGTGTTACCGGAACTGTTGCCCACGAAATTTATGGAATCATGGGTTTCCTTATTTGGTGTTCCCAGTTCTATTACATCTGATAGCGGCGCACAGCTTACATCTTGTTTGTTTCAAGACCTAAACCGCCTTCTTGGATGTAAGCATTGTCGAACTACAGCAGACCATCCAGCATCTAATGGCTTGGTTGAACATTTCAACCATTATTGAGAAAGCTGCCTTGAATCCCTGGTCTGACTCATTAACATTGATTTTATTAGCAATTCGGAATAAGGTAAACGAATATATTGACTCCACGCCAGCAGAACTTGCATTCGGTACAACTTTGCGTCTGATTGGTGAAATGGTCACTAACTCTGGTCACACTATTGAGTTCTCATCTTCATTGTGTCGATCAATAAAAGCACTTCATAAAGGAATTTAGACCAGCCCTTACAAGAACGTCCCCACGACATATCTTCAACGGTTTTGTGTTCATAAGGGGTCGGTCACAAAATCCACTTCAAAATTGTTTCGATGCTTTTAATGAAACAGACTAAATTATCATCAAAATTTCTTAATCAGTTATCACTTCATTTAGTTTTTAAATATGCCTCCTGAAGTCAGCTAGGTCCAACCCAATTCTAGATTGAATAAACCCTGATAGCAAGCGGTTATCAAAAGACCATATACACGTTTGGTCAGACTAATTTTCCAAACAATTTTCTTGATAGTCTGCAATTTACAATCGAAGCGTTAAAATTATTAACCTAAGCAAACCCTAAAAACAGTGCAAAGTTGTGGTTCATTAGGGTAAGAAAAACTTACTTGTGATATGCAGAGAATTGTCAGCAGCTAGAGTGTATCGATCGCCATAGGTAACGGGGACCTGGCTCTCCCCAACCACCTTGAACCACTTGATTTGGGGCGGAGGATTTCCATCCACGATACAGGGAATAACCAAGTCAGTTGAGAATTCCCCATATACGCGGTCTTGCATGGCACCTGTGTCCATTTTCGGCTTGTCTAGAACAAAGTCAGTCAGGTCTTTAATAATTTTATAGCAAATTCAGAAACGTGTAACCCCATTCGGTTTGCAAATGGCCCATTTTATAATGCGTCTATTCTTTTAAACAAATTCTCAATTTTACTTAGCTGTCAAAATTAATTTACAAAACCAAAATTTTTAATAAGAACTTAAACATTGACTACCTACTGTCCTGAAGCCCTAATTTATTTAGAATTTACATTATACTACATGCCCACCGTTAATTAACTTGAAACGTGATAATGTAACATCAAAGCTTTTAATTGCTTCGTTGAAAGTAATGCAAACATTAACATATTAGTTCAACTAGAACCTGACTCCACGGACACATTCGCACACAGTTTGCTTCTAGTGCATGTATTTGTTTATATCTCACTTCACGCCAGTGTATACAAACATGTCGCTTTCCAGTACAGCAGCACACATTATCAACACACTCGAAAATACTTGCTCCTGTTGCGGTCCTGTTTAACAGTTGTTCATGGTGAGATGATGTCTGAATTAGAGTTAATTGGAATAATTCCTGAAAAGTTTTTTACTTAAAATCTGATTTTTACAAAAAAAGTACATTGAAAAGGACATTGACAAGAATTTCAGCCTTTTGTTGTAGCTTCCGATCGAGTTGTCATTATCATCTGGCCTTAGCGCAAAATGATTTCCAGAAAATACAACAGATATCCTAATGTTCTAAGAACAAAACCTAACCGATGATGATCACGGTAAACACTAAACATACCACCCACACATAAAGTTTGATTCCAAATTACTTTCAGTCCAAATTTTCTGACCATCATTTTCTGATTAATCATTAAGAATACACAAATCTATCAAACTTTTTTAACTTCTGCGAGTGAAATTTTGGAGTGCGTTAGTTTTGTGGAACCTGAGAAAGACACCCTTCCCAACATTTGGAACGCTTGATCAAGATACCAGTGTTAAAACTAGTTTGCTACAGTGAGTTTATTATTAGGCAAACATTTCCCTTTATTTGTTGATATTTAACCGACCCTAAAACGAACCAACATATTCTAATAGACTTTTTCTGGTGTTTAAGGGTATAGAAATGCATATTAATATTTTTAAAAAACTTACATCGTACACATTTAAACGCGCATTTTTTGCGGTAGCAATATTTCATCAAAATTTCGCACTTTTGGAACCCAAGAGAAGGCTAAAACTTTTGTAGTTGACCCTCGAGAACTGTCGGTGGATTTGAGGTAAATTAGCGCAGAAAAAATGCTCAATAAAGGGCAAAACTGGAGACCAGACAGATCAGCAAACTCATGATCAAGGAATCACTGAATGCATGTTCCGAACATGGCCTAGTGCATTTCAACATAGTTCGCAAATTTCAATAAACTCACGTCCGACTTCCATTGAAACTGAGGTTCTGGTGCTTCCAGCCACATTTTCCGCAAAGCAGGTCCATTTGCCACTCATGTGGCGTTTCAGATGCAGAATTTCGAGTTCTCCAGTTGTATGATTCAGGCGAATATTGGCACTTTCTCCAACCTGTGAATTTAAAGCAAACGAGTAACCAGGTTTCTTGAAGAGCGCAACTGTGCCAACGGGGTATTCAGTCTGTGCTGCCAGGATTCATTACCGCGATGTACGTTTCTACTGTGAAGGATCACACTACGCACTCGGGGACGCCCTAGCCTAGGCCATTCAAGGCAATTTTATGCGATTGGCAGGCCACTCGCAAATTGAATTTCCGTCAGTCAGAATTACGACTTCGTTTGAAAATGCTGTATTTTGTGGGCACTTTAGAAATTTAGAAGAAACAAATCATATAAATAAGATTTTCGAATACGGTTTTTTTTATACATAAAAATACTTTAAAAAGAAAATTTGCATACAGTTTAACAGTGTTTATAGGGCATTTTTATAATGCCCAACAACTAAAGTCAGGGTAATCTTTATTACTATTTCGGAAAAATAATTAAATGCGTTTTCCAAAACGCCAAAGAAAGAGAATATAAGGCACCTTCAAATAACAGGTTTGAAAAATGAATGTGAATCAGTCAAAATTAAAAAAGGAAACAATTTGGTAGAAAAGCAATTAATATTGGACATTCAAGTAAAATAGTGTTAAAATTTGGTTAGTCCATATTAGTTTTCATGCCGAATTAATGTAAACACAATGTACCTTTCCTTCTAGCTCTCATACGGTTATGATCTGCATGGCTATTCATCACCATAAATCAAGCAACTTCGTACAAAAGAGATATCCGAAAATACCCCAGCATTACAAAGGGCTATCAGTTTGTGTCGCTACTGAAGTGAACATTTTGCAACCAAATGATGAGGAAAGGAAAGTGAGCTAAACAGATTCCACCGCAGGCCTCTGGTTATAGTTTACAGGAAACGATTGCGCAACTCACCTCCAGACGTTCTACAGATTTTGTATCATATTTCTATGATAAAGGCCATCGTTAAATTTGGCCAGTTTACCTTTTTTATTTGCGAGTGTATTCATTTGATCAGACTGAAATCACTAACCACAAAACTTTACATTATAATCTCCGGAATTACAAGCTTACATGAGTTTGGCATCAGTACCTAACTGGATAAACAGGGTCTATTACATTCACACAAACACACGTGGTACTTCATTGGAAAGTGATCTAATACAAATTCAAAACTTGAGGACCCAGAGCTGAAGAATAGTTTTTCGTAATAGAAGAACCAATAATCTGTGGTCCATTCTGGAAGGAGTTAAGGTTGCATAAGTTAAGAAAATGTAAACCAGAATTAACTTACATCGAATACAAAGCAAACATTCCAAACCAAGTTTGGTAACGAGAGTATTCAATGGAAAAGATTCTTTTAAAAATCTGTAAATTTTAAAGATGCTAGTCTTACAGGACTTCCATTGAACTCCCACTTAATGAGTGGTGGGGGTCGTCCATTGGCTAGACACCGCAGCGTCTGCATTTCACCCTCCTGTGGCATTTCTCGGGCCATGTCGATTCGGACGATCTCGGGACGCGCGATAAAATGCGCCATAATGTTTGCTTGTGCCTCACCAGCCGAGTTGACCGCATAACACGAGTAGCGGCCTGCGTCAGTGGCATCCGCAGGGGAGATTATAAGACGAGATTCCTGCAAACAGAAAACAGGAGAAAAGCATAATTTCTCACTAAGCTAACAACAAGGCTCACAAAATCGCTTTTTCATTAAATAACCAGTCAGTACTAAATGTCCCTATGCATTTTAAGATGTACCTAAAATGTGCATCAGGAATAATGACCTCAAATTTACAATCCTTTGATGCTATTTAATAGTGGAAGAATTCGAAAAATTTGTCGGGTGTTACTAAATGTTTTTTTCCTTAACTTTAAATCCTCCTCCTAATTATGCCACGACTAAACTGCATCAAACGTGGCGAGAATCAGGTTGGCCACTGACGACTTTTCAGTCCCACCAAGGGTGAAGTGTAACGTTCTGTTTAGCTGTCTTAGCGATTCATCTTAATTTTTTTTCAATTGGGGAAGTGCCACTTTGTCTGAAATCGAATCACAAATAGGGGAACCACGAAACACGTTATGGGTAGTTTTTTTGCTCTTCCTCCACATCCATTTTCGGTGTTTCATTTTTAACATGCAAAATGGTTATTCAGTTTTTGTTTATTTTGTTTGCTTACTCATTTATCAATTAAATGCAACATATTCTATCTGTTGCAAAAGCAAAAAATTAAATCACTACAAAAGTTAAACCACATGTTAATCACTATCAAAAAGAAAAGACTCAAGCCTCGAGAACTGAGATTAGTTTCTTAGCACGAGGATAAGTACTTGGGCTCTCAATAGTACCTTTGATTATGTGTAATTTTAATTCCACAGAGCTTGATACACTTTAGTAAATAAATCACTGTGTAGTTGTCAAGACGTTCGTGGTTGCTCACCTGTGGCTTATAACTAGAAGCCTGACTTTGCAGATTAAGGTGAAGCTGTTTTGTATCGATGCCTCCCCATCGCCATCATCTGTGTTTCACACCTCTGTTCTTCCTCTTTTACAAAAGCATCATATAAACACACCCGCACACAACACGATGAATCACCATGTCTGGCGAGTGAAAAATATTCCCCTTTTTACAACCTTATACGTTTCGACGGGCATTTTCGAAACCGCAGTCAGTTGGTGGAATCTGTGTGACTCACTTCAACATTAAGCGATTGACACAAATAGTACATTTTTCTTGCACGATAGTACATTTGCTGACCACAATATCAATGGTACACCCTATTCATCTTCCACGTTGCCTTTCATAACGAATTTGAAGCATCAAGATTTCAGTATGTACTCCTTTCTGCATTTACAATTTATAAGGCGGATTTGCTTACAATATACTTATGGTCAAACTTCATAGTGAAAACACTGCAGATCAATGGTCCTTTGGGCAAGTGCTCAAAGTACGACTTAATCCATTAGGAAATTGAGCATTATTCAATGTACCGTTAATCTGAATACTTTACCATGTATTCGTCCAGGATCATGGTTCTCAACGGCTCCATTTGCAGTTCGTTGCCACGCGGAATGGGGACGTCGTTGAAACTCCATGAGATCTCGGGAGGCGGGTGACCCTCAGCTCGGCAGGACATGACCAGTCTCCCACCCTCTTTGAACTCAACCTTCTCACTTTCAGCCACAATACTTGGTCGAACTAAACAAACATGCGTAATTCCCACATTTACATTCTTGCAATGTTATCCAAAAGGGGCCTTGTTCAGGTTCGTACTATTGGTCTGAATACGATAAGTAGTATAGTGTGTTTTAACAAAGACCCTGAATCCCGAAAGGTTTTTAGGTGAGAGGATCAACAGAAATCTTTTGATATACTTACTGTGTGTCGGTAAAATTGCACCAAATCCTAAGTAAAAAAGTGAGCACTTGGCGTGCAGCATTCGTCTAGTAAGTTACATATTTGGCACCAGGATCAATTTAAATCCTTCAACAAAAAGAAAAAAATTTAACTGATCAGACGCCATCCAAAGGTCTACAGTTGTCATCTTTACTAATCTGTTAGAGATACCGATATCCCGACATCGGCATCTCATTCCGAATTTCTGCGAAAATATTATTACGACTTAGGAACTTTGGCTATTAACAGATTGGGAGGAAACCATCAAGCATCAAAGTGTGTATGATTCAGTGGTTTCATGTCGTGAAAGGAATATCAAAAGTTCGAAATGACTCTGGTTAACGAGAACATCCGAAACTACAAATGGTATAAGGGTGCCAGGAGATCATTTGTCAAAATCTAGAGTTAATTATTAATGGTTTTCTATTTAGTGGTATTAGTTAAAAAATTCGTTAAGGGTCCCAACATTTAGTGAAAGTTTATAATGGATATTGATTAAGCGTGAACCACGACAGGTTTTTATTTCAGTTGGTTGGCCAAGTAGTACAGGGTTGATTTATTCAAACGAAATTATTCAGGACTTCATCTATTGAAGAATGTCGCCTAAGGTTGCAATTACGAGGAGCATGAATTTCCATTTAAGTCACCAAACCACGATGTACTTAATGAGCACAAAGTACATGAATAAATTTCGAATTTAACGTTAGTCTGTAAATATCTTCTGCTGCGTTTTCTGTATTATGGACAATAGTGTCGATGTAATGTAACTTCAATTAAAATGCACCTTGATGGTGGAAGTATCTGGAAAAAATGCAAGGAAGTGATATAAAAATTAGACTGCTTAAGTTGTGCAGTCATCAATTAAATTTTGTTGCGATTAGATTAATTGAATATTTGTAGAGATCTTTACCGATATATATCGAGAAACGTTCTTACTACCTCATTTGTACACAACTTTCGGACAAATCACCTTGAGGTTTTTCACTCACAAACAAACCATCCAGAACAAGATTACGTGTTGTGAAAATGAATTGTATATTACTGTTGAAAAAAAAATGCGGATTTTGATGTCACACCAAGTACGTATTTTTTCCGTGAACAGTAAAAAAGAATGCGAGTCAATGAGGTGCTTACCATGAATAACGACAAACCCGACAGCCGAACTGACGCCGCCTTTGTGCACGGCCTCGCAAACGTACTGTCCAATGTCACTGTCCTGAACATTCCTACAAAATCACGACAGATGCGTCTAAATCTTTCATCATATTTTTATCACAAATAATCAACCCCATTCGCATTAATTTCAAGTTTATGTGAGCACAATCTGAGAGTCAGTCAAAGGCCTTATTTAAAACGTTTGTCTTAGATGAAATGTTACTCGGACATTTAGTTTGCACATGTGTTTAAGTGAAAATTGTTTGATTGACGCAAACTAAGCAAAATGCGATTATGTTAATGAATCCTCCACATTTAGTTTACTTCACCTAAAAACGAGAATTCAACCACATTTAGAAATTCAGACAAGTGTTTGGTAGTTTCCGTTGCCGACCCTCCTCGGCACAGGCGAAACCCAACCTATCTGGACACGATTACGTGAACTGGGCATACTTCATCCTGTCCAGGTCTTTTTCAAAATACACAACAACAGAACCCAAATTGCGAAAACACTCCCCATGCATATGTGGTTTAAACCGCTGTCGGTCATTATTTCTGCCAGACATCGGAAGGAGCGATGTTTACCTGCGCTAGTTTACTCTCAGCAAGAAATAGTTAGGTGTCCTCAATGGATAGAAAATAGCTGCTCGCTTACTATTATACAGCAATTTTCATTCGATAACATCGGTCAAAAACGGCGAATCAAAGTGCTTCTAGGTAAAAACTCACTTATTTAAATCTTCTGAAAATATTACGAAAAGTCGATCTCTATACGGAACTGTGCTCAGATATAACAGTGTATTAACTTTGGCAAATTCTGTTGTCCGGATGCCACTACTTTAAGCAAACCAGTGTGTAGAAACTCGCCACCAGGTCCCATTTCGAAAAGCATGAAGTCTTTTTTTGTCTTCTATCACAACCAAATGTCGCACTTAGAGCGAAACATTGCAGTGGACTGACAGCCACCTCCCGTGAGTGATTCGTGCATGAGGGCCCGAGTGAACCAATGACTCACCCCTTTTGTTATTGGCCTCTGTCAGCATTCGACTGTCACGCACGCGTACTCATACGCCCACAAAGCCACCTGGTTGGTTTGATAATAGTAAGCGGTCGTGTTCTCTGTCGCCGCTTTTCCCCCTTTCCTCGGGTAGATACGGGCTGTTAACTCGGGGTATTGCGAAATACCCACTACATCCCCATCCTGGCTTTATTTCAGTTTGTCAAACGTACACTTTTTATGCTTACTCTCTTAAAGTTCATCAAATCTTCACATATTTTGTTCCGTCGGGTTTTCCTAGATTTACGATCAGCCTACGTTTTTTCCGACACTTGAAAGCCATCTTTAGGAATTGTGAACATTCTAGACTGTTAAGAGACTTGAAGCTTTTGCAATCAAAACACACATGCACTTCTCGACATTCTCATTTGATACGATCCGGATAGTTCAGTTAAGGCAAATGAACTCCACTAAAAAATTAACCTATTGAACCCATGACCACTAAGTGAGGTGAGAAATTTGTTGATAATTATCTAACTAGATGGCTTTATACATTTTAACCATAATTAAAATCATGTCGATTTAAGTCATCCACTGAATCTCAGAAGAAATTATACGCCCTCATTATTCATGAATTTCATTTACGGTCCATATACATACCGGTCGCAGCCCATGTCCACATGACAATGGGTCCACAACATTGCAGTTAAGTTTTCGTGTCCATTTTTTAAACATTTCTAAGTAAGAGAACACAAATTAGATTGAAGTGATACCGGAAAGTGGTTTGCTCGTGTGATTATGGATTATTGACTTCCGTCAAAACTCACGTGATTTGCAATGTGCTGGTAAAGGTCTGTCCCCCAGGCGACGTATCACCTCCACCAGACATATGAATGGAGTGTCTGCGTCCATCTTTTACTTTAAAACGCACATTTTCGCCCCGATACCAGTTGATTTCCACTTTCTCCGCTTGTGAGAAGGCTGTGCACATGAGGCGAGCAACGCCATTGGGCTCAACACTGGCGTTTCGAGGAATTAGAACGGTGGGTGGAGGGGCTGGAGGAAACATTTAAAAGTTAATTTTAGTGTATCCGATGGAGTCCTGCGCTCCAAATGTACACTTTTGCCAATACCTGAATGATACGCACTGTAGTTCAGCATGGCAGGCGTATTAATAGTGATCCTATTCTGAAAAGTTTCATTCTTCCCACCAAGCTTCTAAGTCAGTGCCTGTTACTAATGACCCTCAAAAATCAATGTCAGAACAGAATATGCAGGGATATTTGTGTTTACGCAAGTCTATTTTTTTCAGAATGTCTATTGGGTATTGCGTTTCCCAATTTAATATCTGATTTTAACCCTACAATTGTTTTGGGATTGCGCAATCTACCATCACAAAGAATGAGTCTTCTTTGTAATACTGAGGAAGCCAATGGAGTCCGGAAGAACGGAAAATAATTCGATGTCGGTTACTCAGACTTTAAATAGTGGTTTCATAGATTACCTATTTTAAAACTGATTTCTGTATACTACCTCGAGTCATCAAAATATGCAAGTCAAAGCATAGACAAGGTCAACAATTATGAAAGACTCGTTTGAAGGTCATTACTATGGAAACTTACGAAGAATTACCACAGCTATCTCATCTTTTCGTTGGGTCTCGGGCCCAACTTCAACTCCAGTTCCAGTTGCTACCATCTCCACGGCGTAAATACCCTGCGATTCTTCGTTCACATCGAACAACGTGTAGGTCACATTTGTTGGTACACTGAAAATGCAAAACATGTATTTGGTTCGAACAGAAATCAGATACTAGTAATACGTTGGCATCTTCTGAAGATATTCAAAGCCATGTTAGGCAAAGCTTGATCACTTGAATAACTTAAAGTGCTGTAAGCAAAAACCCACTTCAACTGATTTTTTTTTACTTTTTGGCAAGACCCTTTGAAAAAGCAGCTAAATTTTAATGCTAAGTTTTTGACAAGGTAATATATTAGCATTCCTAATACAGAGAGCTTCTGTGAACTGGCCAGTGAGAGCTAAATAATTTTATCACTGTTTCTTTTATTGGGTGATGCTTCCATATCCTTTCAAGCCTGTTCGTAATTTCTTCAATCTTTCTCCCATAGGTTACACTATCCTTGTGGAGGGAATGTGATATTTTCCTTCCTCGGCTTTTAGAGAGCAGCTTTCGGTGGATCTCTCTGCCAATCAAACCCAGTTAGAAGAAGTAGAGCAGATAAATGAAGAGATTTCTGAAGGGAAGTTTGTTAAAAGCGTTCAAACGAGGCAATGTTTGCACGAAATATACCTAAAGACCTGATGTTCTCCGGGAAATCCGGTGAGTTGACGGTTATTCTGGTACCACTTGACACTAAATGGTATCTCACTGTCGATAAGGCAAGTCAAGTGTGCTGTTGCCCCACGGGCTACCTCCAACTTGGCTGGACAAGTAACCACAGCTGGACGGGCCTCACGAGCAAGAAGGGCAACTTTGGAGTAGCGTTGAAAGTTGTAGCCTTGGTTGTCTCGACCACTGACCTAGAAGTTGGAAAATTGCTCTATTCAATAATTTTTTTGTTTTCTAAACACACTCGAAAAACACAGCCCCTCAAGTAAGCTTCAGAGTTTAAATTCAATTAAAATTTACAGCTGATTAAATGTGGCGATTTTAGCGTGAATATGATATAAGACCCGAAAAATTGGAAAGACTGGTGTCATGAGAAAAGTCCCTACTACCTAGCTTGTACACAAATTTCTGACAAATTTCTTATCACCTTGTGGTTGTTTACTCACAAACAAACTTCTTAGAACACGATCAAGTGTTGCGATCAGTTCGAGTCATTTGACGTCCAGTTCGTACTAATACTCACTTTATTGGTATAAGTTAAGTTTTACAGAATTCATCAAGTGCTTATTTGGGCTGTTTACCAATTGGTGCAAACTTGAAAGGCCCTAAATTGCCTAAAGGCTGTGCATTTAAACCAACCTGGAGGTAGTAGTGGCCAGGCACTGAGTCCATGGCGTGCTGGCTAACATAAACCTCGCTGCCTGGGGTTCGTTCGACAGGCACCCGAACCAACGCGGTGCCGTTCGGGGCGCGCAGGGTGACGGCGTCCACACTTCCGGATAGTAGGCGCCCAGTCATGTTGACCATTACGTAGTTCTTGATGCCTAAGAGCACCAAAAGTTCGACATCAATTATTTCACTTTACTTTCAACCGAAATTATCCTAGGAGTTAGCACTTTACGTGTTTGTAGGCACGTTATTAATCGTTGAATTTGATTACCATGAATGGCCAAGTAAAACCCATCATAGGCGACTTGAAATAAAAAATAACACAAATTCATATCTAGCCTCAGTCATCACAACAAACCACTAAAATCCAACTCCTAATTTCGGGGATAAGTAAAGTATTTATCCTCGCGATTCCAGCTATTCTATGATACCTCGCTGTACCTCTCCTACAAATTTCTGGCCACTCAAAGATTTATTCAATTGCTCTTCGGGACGTTTCAGGTATATTCCTTTGACGCTATCTAAATGTTGGGTAAACGCGAGAGACGAAGGCGAGAAATTCAGGGAAGGAAGGTGGCGTTTCTTCCATTACCCTCCTGAGACCATCTTGATAAGATTGTAGTAATTCCGAATTTAATGTGTCATGTTTTATAAAGTTAGGCCTTTGTTTTTCTGCGTTGTAGTCAACCTGGCATTCATTGTTTGCTGTTGACTTTTTCATGAAGTTAAATTCACCTTCCCCTTACCATCAATTGGCTGTCTGGAAGCGCCACGGTTGAATGGTATTGGATTAGCAGCAAATCCTGGCACGAAATCGACATCACTTATGCCTGAGACTCGGACGGAGTGCCATTGGCCACCAGTTTTTTCCTCTCTTGAGATACTAGGAGACCCGGCAGCATCCGTACTCACCTCAAGAGTCCAAGTACCGGGTGTTGGATGGTCAATAGAAGCCACAAATACACTAGGAACCGTTTTCATTAATTGCCTCAGACCATCCTCCTTGGTAATCAGTTTGCCTGAAAATAAAATAAAGGCTATGTTGCGATGTACCACACTTGATTTCTGTCTTTCGATGGTCATCTCTTATTAAATGTGACCGGCTCACCGAGCCAAGCAACAACTCAAAGCTGTCAGATTAAAAGAAAAGCAAATTAATAAATTAGCGTCTTAACTAATAACGCTAATAATCGATCTGAGAAAACTTCCAAGAAAAAGAAATCCCAAGCTTTCTTCCTTTTTCCCAAACAATGTCGTTTCTCGAGTTAATTTTCTTTTCCTCTGCGCCTGCGTTAGTAATAAGTCCAGCTTAAATCCACTATGTCATGTCCCAGTCACATCCGAAAGCCGTACTCGTGCTCCTGTGAATGCTTAAATTGTTCGTCTGATTTTTGTCACGTTTTCGTTGTAATCGCTTCATAAGTTTTGCCTTCTTCAGTTTAACTAGGCTCGAAATTACATTAGGCTGAAGAAAAAAATTTATTCTCATCCACTTTAATATGAAGGCCACTAACATGACAAGTACACTTCGTTTGCTGAATTAGTAAGGGGTGGGGCTATGGTTAGCCTTTGAGAATCAGTGACGCATCAATATACTAATCCACTTTTCAAAAAACTTCACATCGATGAGCTTTTTAAAAAAGTATAATAAGGCATGCAATTATGCCTGTGATTTCAACACCTTGAAACAAACTCTTAAATATATCGTATTTCCTTTGATTCCTGCCTTACTAATATTATAGTAAAGTTAAGATATAGTGCTCTTTGACCTTTCAAAAAACCTAACAGAAAATTTCAGGCAACTTAGGTAGGCTTATCACCTATTCTAATGGAAAGCAATTTGTGCTATCACACACAGTCGCAATAAAAAGATTTGGATACTTGGCTACGTTTCGATATAAACAAACGAATTTCAACTACGCTCTGTTTGGAACGAGAATAAATAAGTTTAGGCGGTAGGAAGTAATGCGGTGTAGACAAATAAGACGTAATTGTAAGTAACTGAAATTAATCCAACTTTCTAGAGCTAGAAAATATACACTGAACTCAAACAGAACATGCGATTGTTGAAACAAAACATTGACAGCTTGTTAAAAGTGATTCATAAGCACCAGTAGATTGAAAGACAAGGTTATATGTAGCCTTCGTGGCATGTCATATTGATTCTCACGAATCACGGTCTAATTTGGACATTTTTGTACCTGTGAGGTAATGATGACAAAATCAAACAAACTAAAGTGGATTAGCGTCCTAATAATAAAAGCATTTTGTCTACAAATGATTGGCTATGGGTTACTGTAGATTCGTGTTAAATTTTGCCCTCATAGAATAACAAAAGGCTATCACCTAACCCTCAGTTGTAGCACCTTATCTGTATGAAGTCAACACATAGGCGAGTTCATGTTTATCCCTGTTCTAAATTTTAGGCCTTGGATGAATATTAAGTAATTCGATTACTTCACAATTCAGTTTACCTTCGGGATTGCGAATGCCCACTCTAATTGAGTCGTTGGTCTTGTAGTTGGTCACTTGAATGGTTACCTGCGAGAGGTGAGTGTCGACTGGAAAACTGTATGTCTTGGCCGATGTCTCCCAGTTATCTTGCTGAAGAACTTGAACCTTCTGTGACTCGACAGCCGCCTCAATGACGCGCATAAACTAACAACAAAAACTCACAAGGTCAAGAATTAGATTTATGAATGCGAATAACAAAACTTTGAAAATTTTCCAATGTTAAGATAAGAAAAAATATCTTGTCAGTATCAAAACCCGTATCAGTCAGTTTGGTTGGAGAGACGTCAATTTGAATAGATTGTACTTTACCAATACTTCACACAAAAATTTAATACTCTCATTGTAACTGTGCATATTATGTTTAAATTAGCTTGACACGTTTTTAGCATACACGTTTTGATTTAAAATTGCGGTGAGGGAAAGCATAAAATTGCACTTATAGATGCCATTATTTCTTGGCCGATTAATTAAATGAAGTTTAAATGTTCTATTTTTAATTGCAGAACGGTAAATGGACTATATATTATGGAAATGTGCCTCATTGTAATATTTGAGCTCTTAAAAATCTTAGGTAGACTTACCTCGTTCACCTGACGCTTTCCTATGATATAGACTTGCCCTGAGCTGACTGTAGCAATTTCCTGATACGCTTGGAATCCAAGTTCATCCGTGCTGTTGCAGAATCCAGTCAAGACAAAAACAACCTGAAATAAGTGAAAAATGATGATATAACCAGATTGATTGCCAATATATTTTAACCAAACAAACAGGATTTGATATAGAGCCGAACGCTGCTGAACCTGACGGGAAAACAATGCGTCATTTGGTTAGCTCAACCAGAGGTCGCTAGATCTCTTGAATCAGCTTTTGCGCATTCAGTTTTACAGTAAACCAGCGTATCGTTTGTTTTTTCCCAAATCCAGCTCATCAGTGTTACAATGCTATTGGTCTGTCAGAAATATGTTCATTTAGAGATCCTGAAATAGATTGTGTTTATGAATGTCTGCTAAGTAATTAACAGTATCAAACTCTTGTGTCAGATTAATGTATAATATGGTATTTAAAGGGCCGCATATAATTTTACACTGCAGATTTTTGAAAGGCTCTAAAAAACAATGCTCGAATACTGACATAATTCTGTGATAGTTATATAGCTGAAATACTGGTTTGTGGCTTTTCTTTGCTGCTCTGTAGCACAACTGGTGTTAATGCAGCACTTAAATCCGACATAGTTAATATTTATCATATGTAGTTGTCTAGATCGTTCGATTGCTTCTAACGGAATTTTGACGAATGCATGAACCTTGAACACAGAGTCACCAGTGTCGGCTTTTTCGACTAAATCAATTTAGCCAGACGACGGAGGCTGCAATTGTGCAGGTCACAGGTCAGGTGTTCATGACTATAATAAATTTTGGCATATGCAAATTTAAAACCAAATAGATTAATCTAATCCATCTTCCCACAGTTTATGGCCACGTGAATCAGCGAATCTTGTGTCAAACATCTAGTATATGTGGACACCAGAAGCATAAGTCTGTAATACTAATCCGACCTGACACTTACAACCAAGCGACCAAGGGTAGATAATTCGAAATATGTAAAACTGCACCTTTAACAGTGTTTTGAATTTCAAATAAATTTAAATTCAAGAACATTCGTCTTTGTAATGTTTTAATTTGGACAATAATTTGGGGTGTAGATAGCTTGTTCTCAGTTTCATTGAACGGATAGTGACATTAGCATCAAACTGGTATAATTGTGGGATGTCAGCTGCAATTTCCTACCAAACATTAGGAATTTCAGAATGAATGCAATCATTATTAAAAGAACTTAATATAATTCTTGAGTGTATCCTAAAGGAATTTAGTATGTTATTGAGTCAATCGAGCCATCCTAATTTATCTCTAAAATAGATTATTGACTTAAAATTGTGACACATTGAGTTTTAAAGCAAGGATAACGGAGTTTGTGGGAAGACGCCTTTAGTACACTAATTAAAAAAAGACTGACATTGGCCAAGTTGACCTCAATGCGTTGCAGATAGAATTCACAGCCATTCTTGAAAAGGTGATGGATCCGGGGGTATGTTCTCACCCAATCTAATTCGTTGTTACTTTTTTATTTAACATCCTCACAAATCCAGAATCTTCCTGCTCGATTCAAGCTGAACGCAACACCGTTGTTGGGTCATGGTTTGTCAAGGTTATCTGGTAAATTTTGACATATCTAGCTACGCAAATGCAAATTAAACTTGACTTCAAACAGTAGTGTGCAGTATAAATTTTTTGCAAGTCTGAGTAGTGTCACAACAAAATTAATGTAATGAAATGACACCTAAAAATCACTAAGAAGACTAGAAATGCCAACCAGAAAATCAAACCAATGAAATTCAAAATTGTCAAAATATTATATCACTTAACTCAAGTAATTTCTGAAACGACAAGTGCTCTAGCGTCCACCGAAAGCTACAATCGGTGTCGACTCTAGCCACTGCTCGGATATTACAGAGGCAACTTTGGTTTGTGTCGTTACATCTTATAGTGATTGCAGATGACATACCAACTCTCAACTATTCAAGTCTTTTCCACCGAATACGTTGCTAAGACCATACGTGGCAAAATGCGGCACCCAAACAGCAGCAAATTTTGTCAAATACCAATCATAGAACTTTTGCGGAAGAATGCAAAAGTCCTAATATAGACATTCCAAGATGGTTGCAACAATAACAGCATACTGGTGACCATTACGCTTTTACTGATCCTCTAAGCAGCCATGGGCTTAAGAACCTCGACAAAAAATTTCAAAAGCTTTAAGTTGTATGCGAAATCAGGCCTTATGACTGGACACACAAAGGAATAAGTTTTTCCGGGCAAGTGTTTGCAATTGTAGGATTTTTAGATGGTGTTAATTCAATAGAATAATTCTCGACAGTTTTTGGCATATGCTGCACAGCTTGGGTAAGTTGGCTTGGATGGTTGAGATGGGTGGCCAACTCAAACAACAGCGAATGCATTTAAACGCTTTCTAACTGCCATGTTTAGTTGTTTACAATAAGGCTTATGCACTTGATCTTTTTTACGGAAAATGGGGACTGATGCTTATTTGGTATCATAGGTTTTAATTAGTTTTAACAAGCTTCAAATTTTGAATTTTCAAATGAGCAATGTACTAATTCAATATTTCCAGCGTGCCTCGAAGATGGGGCTTTCATCTGAATAAACTGAAGCATCTATTGAGGGCAAATGCTCTGTTTTTTGAGTTACATTGAACTAGTTTAATTATTATGGTATTCGAGGGCTTAGGAAGTAGCCTGATATCCTTGACTAATACAATCATGTTTCTTTACGCTATGTTTTATGAATGCAGAGTATTCCTGATAGTAAATGCGTG
>UXSR01005435.1:65518-81955 GCA_900604375.1 Mesocestoides corti
CTGGCGTGGTGGAGTTAGAAACCGTTCCCACAGTTTTGTGAAGTCTGCTAGTGATTGGCCTCAACAACTGCTACGCTATGTTACTAACTCATTAAAAAAGTAAAGGTCAACTGTTGTAGCGGCCGCAGTTTTAGCTTCCCATAAAAGGCGGGAAAATATTTTGCAATTAAACCCAATAATTTTTGAGCTGTTCTTTCACAGTCTCATGACGCATTCATATCTATTAATGCCTAAATATTTCAATACACTAGAAACTTATTTTGTCTTTGTAAAAAGCTATGTGCTTGAATCCTCATTTTAAATCATTGAAGGTTTTTGCTGGCTAACACTATAGCACTTACGCGGTTCTATGCAGTGAATCGTTCATACATCAAAGTGGTTTGACGGGTACATCATAAGTTGCAGTTAGGCCACTTATGCAAGGAAAAGAATTTTTAAAGAAATGTTTTTGTGGTGAAAATTTTAGAACTCCGTGCTTTCTTGATATTTTACTCGCAAATATCGCTAATGGATTTCCTCCTTTTGCAAATTACTCAAAATATAAATATGTTTAATAACTACCTCGTAATTATCACTTCCGAGCACAAGCCTTAATTCGCCTTCAGTTAAAAAAATTGGTAGAAACGACTGGTGTCATAATTAAGACGAACTATGAACGACATCGTCAAGAATTCAATGATCACAAACATGGAACAGGTAACAATAGGACTAGATTTTCTTCTCGTAGTTAAAT
Source organism: Mesocestoides corti (assembly GCA_900604375.1). Lineage (NCBI taxonomy): Eukaryota > Metazoa > Platyhelminthes > Cestoda > Cyclophyllidea > Mesocestoididae > Mesocestoides > Mesocestoides corti. The sequence goes on from UXSR01005435.1 coordinate 66,252, forward strand.
ACTTGCCCCCGAAATCGCATCACAAATTCAGTTAATAATTTTGCATGCACCAGTAAAATTTCCATTATTTTTCAAATACCAGAGCTGCTTTTGACCAATGGCAAATTTTTAAGTCTAAACCAAGACCTGGATGGTGTCCACCATAATTTACGGGAGAATTAAGGAATACCTGAAGTAGACTGTCTAGGTTAAAGGCTTAGTCGTGCCTCCCCATAAACGATTAGCAATAAAGAAAAAATTACATACCTGGCTTTGTTTCTTCTGAATAAGGTTAAGCACACGTGGTAGGCGATCATAGTCCTTCGCACTGCTGTCAGTAAAAACATAGATGAGAGAATTTGGTTGGGATGCCTCTAAAGCCATTTCAATACCGGTGACAGTCATTTCGGGGCAGTCACCACCACCTTGGGTATAAACGCTCTCCAAGTACTGGTAGAAGGTCTTGGTCGATGTGGTCACTCGTGCTGGTCCGACATCTGCACACAGAGAAACCGAAATTTTGTTCCCTTTAAATTACAGTTCCATTGCTTTTTATAACTTATTAAGCTATCGCTTAAACTAAGCGTCCAGAACTGAGCAGCTGTATTGTCGAGATTCCTGAAAAGACACATTAACGCCTGCTGACCATCCCTTCACCTTATGGGGGAAGCACTGATATGTTTATGGGTGGATTTTAAGACCAGATTATTTTACTGCAGGCTGATTTCATCATTTGTCTTTCTGAAGCAGAAACAAGTCAAAACCAGATTTTACAGGTCTCGTTTGACCAAATCTACATCCAAAGGAAATTAATTTAAGCCAAGTAATTAACTTGGGTGTCTGCACCATGGGGAACTTTAATTATTTGTTACGCTCAACATTCTAAAGAAGTTGGAAAGAGTTTGTGCCATTAAGTTAATGCGTACTTCGGGGTGAAGCTCACTTAACCCCACAATTGCCCTGACGCTTGTGAATCCAGATACTGGATTTAGTGATGGTGGGCATCAATTGACAGCGGAGCACTTTTATTGATTCTGCAGTACAGTGTCTAATTCAGGCGTTTTAAAAGATTCCTGTGTTGCCAGAGGTCAAATCTCGTAATTGTCTACAGCTTAAAGATTTTAAAAACCTAAAGGCAATATCCCTTTTAAAAATGGTTCCCTAAATGCTGGTGGGTAAATAAAAGATATTAAATGCGTTCGGAAATCTTTACAAACTCTATTGTCCAAGAACATCATAAGACAACCTTTTGCAATACTCTACATTTCAAACTTTACCATAGACTAAAGATTGAATGGCATCTTTCCTGTTTCCCCACATAGACTAGACATGATGCTGGATCACCCTCAGACATATTTTTCTAACACATATTTCTGAACAATTGTACAAAAATTCCGATAAAATTGTTAACCAAGGCTATTAATACCAATGTCCGTTATTGATTTGTAGCAAGTTAATAAAAACAGACTTTGCTAAATAATTGGTTAATTCATGTACCACCATAGCAAAACGTGCTTAATTCTGCGACAACAAGCTTTACTTTCTACGCCTTAAATTATAAAGCATTTATTCGCATATAGCTTTAAAATATGCCTTAAAAATTTTTTTGTTGTATTTGTAAGGCAGTCTAAGTTTTTAATCCTAAAAAATTGATGAGGATCTTGCCATTTAGATACTGCGTATCTAAACGTTATTTTAAATTCCTAGGCCAATTTTCTCAAATTCTACCTTATAACCTAACTTTTACCCTTAGCACAACATCATAAACTATCCTGTGTTGAAGCAATACGATTCAAATTTAATTTATTGTTTGAAAAGTAGAGAATCATCATGCTTACCAGGGTCGTGGACTTTGACCAAAACAAAGTCTTTAATTAATGCCTGCCGCCCTTTCTCCAAGTGCCTCTGAAGAATTCGTCGGGCACCTAACTTCACCTGTTTTAAATCATCACCCATTGATCCGGTCGAGTCAAACACAATAGCGAGTGAAATGGAAGAGGGTGTGCTTTCATTGCTATTTGTCCCCAAACCACTTTCGTATACCTTTAAGGGAGGTGGCTGGGCATCCAAATACCCTGGGACATAACTAGAGGAGGGGACATGAGATACTACATAAAATGGTTCTGGTTCCCATGCTCCTGTGAAGTGGATTGTTAGGCAGAAGATCAGGAACAGCAGCCTCATTGCGGCTGACACGGTAAAATGAGTCTCCGAGGTCGTTCCTAACTATTCTGACCATAATGCATGCGTGTAGCATTTGGCCAATGAGGATTTGCGTGCACTGTCTGGAAACCAATCAGAGGTGCTAAAGTCGCTTTTTTCGCAAGCCCACATCTGGAGCTAGATACACGCATGTCAAGACTTAGTGTGACTAATGCCTCAGGCCAAACCAATATTCCTGGGCAAAGGTTGTGGGAAAGCATTGAATGCGCAGAAATTTTGGGTGGTGAACTTCCACAAATGCGCAAGCATTGTATTTCAGATCTAAATTATTAAAAAAAAACTGTTGAACGTGTACATGTATGAAGCAATTAACTTGGCCCAATAACAACATGTTACCTTTCAACTGAAAAAAATACCATCAGGTGATAACCATTTTACGAAATAATTTCTCGCTAAATGCAGAGGTGCTTATTACTGCTAAGAAATGGCAAAATAAGAAGCCACAATTCGAATAGTTTCGATCTCTATCGCAAAATTTGTTACTTATTCTACAGTCTGTTCGAATTACAAACCATCGACCTTCATAAAAGAATATTTGCTCTAAAGCCCCTAACCCAAACGGTCAAGGACAAAACTAAACGAACACGGATAACTTGAAAATGCGGAATTCCTTAGAAGCCTCGTGAAAGACACGATTTTCGATTAAGTAGTCCTATAAAATTGCTTGTGTAACATCGCATAACTTATTTTCCTCGTTTTATTGCCTGTGCAGCGGTCTTAGATTCCCCTGCACACGCATTTCTCAAAGGAGAACAAACTGGTTTTTCAAGCCAAAATTAAAACGGAGGAAAGGAATGTTCCATGCTAAAAAGGTGAGTTATCTTTTTCTAATTTTAAATTGGCCTTCAAAGTTTTATCACCCCAGACCGCTAGATATAAACTTTCTTCGAATTAATTATTTAAAAACATCAATCCTGTTTACTCGAATAGTCTAACTGATGTCGATCGCATCCCATCATTTTAAATTGGGGAGTTTTAAAAACAAACCTGAAAACGTTGCATCTTGCTGACTTTAAATTCAAAAGACGACGTCCAAGGGAATTTGTTCGCAATAGGCAGTTGGGCGATGTCCTGTGGGAGGCTGATCGGTGAACCATTAAGTTTAAATTCGGTGTCAACACGGGTGTTCGAAGAGATGTAATAAGAATGCCACACAGCTAACTTCGTCGTCAATTTTTAGAGGACTAGGAAATTAAAATGTCTTTATAAAGACTGCCTGAACAAAGTTTAGCATGAGGGTTCCTTTGTTTCATCTAAATTGATTATTTCACGAAAACATTTACCTGGCTTTATAACTTCTCAGTACTCTTCTTGAATGCCTCATCTAAAACGCTTCTTTTGACTGTTGTCGTAATCACTCTTGAGCTTTCTGGACACAAAAAATTGCTGCAAAACAGCCGTAGGGAAGCGCAACCGTCATTTTCAAATCAAGATTAAATTCAAGATAATGTTCGCACTTAACGCAGGTCTGTTTTTTGATTAATCAGAGAACGATTGCTGAAAAAAACAAAATGTTTGCATGCATAACCTTTGAATTCCCTAGCCAAGTCAGTTTAAGGTTTCTAGATGGCTGATTAATAACCCCACTGTGGTACTTTAAGGAAAGTTTCGATATCGAAGTTAGATCACAAACCCCAGTCCATTAAGCGCAAAAAATATTCAATAGGAAAATGCCAAAATTCTCCATTCCAAATTGGAATATAATGAAGATGTTGATTCATGAAAATTAAAATCATTATATTATATTTAAAAGCCCCCTTTCCCAATAAGACGCATTCATTAAAATGAACAAATGCTTCCCACAGTAAAACTGCTTGTCTATGAAGCCCCGTGTGTCTAGATTTTGGGTTTTGTTTCTTGAGGCCCAGACACCATAGAAGCCTATCTTAAATCGCAAAAAGGGCCTTGATTTTATTCACTTGCATGCCGGTGTAAGTCAAGCCGTACTCTATTCACAAAATAGGTGCATTTACACTGAGCTTCTGGTTAACTTTCTTCACTTGATTTTTTTAATGATTTGGCAGTAAAACATGCCAGAGTTATTTGCAATTGTTCTATTTGTCCTATAATTAAACATTATTTTACAAGTGCACCGTAAGTTAGGGCTTCGAATGAGCTGATTCCTCAACAGTAGTCTTGAGGTACCTGCCAACAAATTGGTGAAGAACAATCTGAAATGAGTGTTCGCAGTTTTAAGTTATGTTAAATGTCTAATGATCAATTGCCTCTACTCAGCGAAGTCAGTACATCAGCTGGCTAATCCTTTTAGCAGCTTATCTTTATGTTCCTGTAGTCATCATAAACTACCAGGAATTGGCGAAAGTAATAAATTTCGTTAAGCGTAATTTGAAGCCGCCATGTTCAATCCTTTCTTCTCCCCCGTACATTTTGTGGATTCGGTTTTTAAGCAATGTTTGGCGAATGTCTTTCACTGCTGAAGAAATTATTTAATTATTAACTGACCTACTGCAAGTTACGTTTGAAGTCCGCTCCCAGAAACCGAGGATTGTCCCTGGAATGACCCCAAATGCTTAAGTACAAGTAAATCGATTCCAAACAATTCGGAAAAAATCATGCTCCACCCTACAAAATAGTCTTGGTCACTTTGTCTTGCCAACGAACCTCGCCGTTAATATTACCGAATACAAAGTAAACAAGACCACCTCATCCGGTCGGTTCAAACGCATACAGACGCGAACACACTGTGGGTTGGATCGAAACACCGAATCACAATATAAACCAATTTTCACGCTTGACCTTCAACGAGACTTAGGCTTCACACCCTACATCCGTCACTAGTACTTGTCTCTCTAATAAGTTTTATGAAATAACGAGCTTTCTTAGGCCCGAATAATAGTAATGCTATGCTTTTTTCTGAAAGCAGCCGTAATAGTTTTATACAATTAAACTCCTAGTGATAAACTTCATTCGTACCTACCATTGACAACGATAATATCAATATAATTACCTCCAAAATCTTAAAAAAAACGAGCCTGTAAGATATCTGCAAAATGTTCAGGCTTAAGTCAAGCAAACACAGCCGCACCATGTCGTTTTAAACAGCAATGTTTTCTTAGCTAAATTTAGACTTCCTTGTAATTACTAGGTATGCTTAATTTTGAAAGGAAATAGACTTGAATGGTCGTCAGCATCTTGGCAACGCATGTATTGCGTCCTGCGGAATTGTACAAACCTTAATGACTTTCGGAGTCAGTTAGTGTGGGTTTCTGGACGTTGTACGCTGCCCACTGCCAGTTGTCCCTTGCAATTTCGTAAAATTAGGGCGTGATTTTAGCCTGCGGTGCTGTTGATTGCTATCTGTGCTAACCGAGGCCAGATTAAGTAGCTTAGCCTAGTAGTGAAGGACACGCTTGATAAAATCAATATAATCTGAAACGCTTCCTAAGATTCTTCCTCTGTCACACTTCTACTATTATCTAAACACTTACGACGTGTCAAAGTAAACTACACTTTGCTTCCCAGTTTATCCAAACACACATACACTTAACGGTCTAGTTTAGAAACTGGCCTTGTACAGTGAATGCCTAAAGCAATTGATTGCCGCATCTATGTTCATAAGCGTATTTGTAAAGATTATGTATGTCCCGGCCATCATCGGAACACGTAAACAGATGCTACTGATGTGAGTGCTTGCTAGTGAAACTAGACAGGTTCTATCATACATTGTTACATTGCTAAACAGTCAACCGATGGGATACCAGAAGAAAGGTTAGTGTTAATTTAATCAGGATCGCTAAAATAAATCGATTCGGGAACATGCAAAGCAAAAGCATTCCCAGCCATGAATTATCGGCTACTTGAAAACATACTTATTCTGTAATACATGCTTCAGTATTATGAAATTGTTTTTTTTGTATTTTGAACGCATTCCCCGAAAAATAAAGCATTCTTTTAACGAAGCCTTTTATACATGGCATAAATTTTGCTTGATGAAATGGTAGCACGACAGGCGAATCTTTATAAGCGATATATATATATATCTCGTAAGTTAGTCATCAATCGGCTGATTTCACCACATTGACCACTTGTGTATGGCTCTAACCTTCAACGGCTTTGCAATCGATAAAACTGTACAAATATTGAAAAATATTCCTTTATCGAAAGCTAATTACGTTTACTTTAAGACCGATGAATATTTACTGTCCAACGTAAGCACCTATTTTACAGAACAAAAAATAGAACGAATTATGGATCCATAGTTATGTTGGCAGTGGGACCCAAAACTTAGTTACCATTCATTCAAAACATCCTTGCATGGAATATTTATATTGCACACGCCTGTACCATCCACCGTTGGTCTAATTTTTGAGGCCACATGTTACGATTTACTTATTTTATTACAAAGTTGTAAAGTTGTATACGCATGTAACACAGGGCGAGATTTCTTGCATAGTTCCGTCGTGACAAGTGCTAATTGACGCTAATTTACCAGTATTCGTTCTAATATCAAAATGTAACTTTAGTTTTTACAAACACTCAAGGCTCGCGCATTTAAAGTGGTCAATACGAAGTTCCTTTTGAATAAGTAGCAGTTGATAATTACCTGTCAGCTTTGCAACTAGCTATAGGTTCAAACTCGGTCACGTACTACACTGTTCTGCCTAGAAACAGGTTTGGACGCCTAAACACGAGAGCCTATTGTAATTATTGTACTGATTATTATGCACTACATGTTAGGACCTATAAACGGTATTCCGACCAAACAGGGAATAAGAAATTCCCATGCCTTCAGGAGATCGGTATTAAGAGGTTGAGCAGCGTAATAGGTCTAACTACAGTCTCATGTTGATAAAAACTGTTTACTGTTCCTTTACTTTACTTGTCTTCGTTCTCCGTAATTATCTTTTAAAACGAAACAAACGACGTAAATGACAGACCTAGACATGTACGCAACAGCTTACTGAGTTTATCATTTACCAGTTAGAAGGTGAACATATCCCACCGAAACAGGCGTCTTTAAGTGTTCATACTTATGACGTTCAAAAGCCTTAAAAACGACGAATCATTTACGCATTGTTGAGCGGTCACATCGCTGCCAGAATTGTCTATTATGGCCATACCTGCGCAACGTTGCATATCTAGCCATTCGCTGAATACCAGCTGTAACAACTCCGATTGCCGTCCTATGCAGAAAAAAAAACTTTTCACCAGCTTTTGATGGAACTTAATACGAACAAAACACGGAAAACTGTTAGACTTTATTTCAGTGAAGCAGTGGATTCACCGTGCCAGATTTCATGTGCAATTGGCTAACGATTGTCCCGTATGCTCAATATCAACTAGGCTCTGGAAAGTTAATACCTAGTCAACGACAAGGCTCATGGCCACTAAACAAAAAAAAAAAAGCGGTTGAAATCAGCGTTCAATTAGTGATTAGGACAGAAAGTTCCAACATCACTCCAATTTCAATGAATTCAAATTATTAATGAAAACCAATTGTGAAGCCTAACACGTTGTATTAAAGAACCGTGGTATATAACATCAATAGTACTAGCGCAAAAATGGAACCCCGCCAACCCGCATTTCAAATCAAATCATCCTGCGAAGGTACGAATCTGGCGGTGAAGGTTAAAAACCCTGCCCTGGTGGTTAATGATTCACCGACTAAATGCCAGGAAAAATTAACGTGCAGACCACTCCGTAAGCTAGGAAGATTTAACATGTTAAACCCCTAAGTGAATCCCATTAGAATCTGAAGGAACCATCTATCTATTTACTGCCACTGATTCGCCAATTGCTTCAAATGGTATTATTTAATGACAAAGCAGACCCCTCCAATGAAACTGAGAAGTTAACCCACTTGTCGTGCAAGATGGAAGAGTAGAATTGGTTTTCATTTGACTGTTGAGAACCAATTAAAAATAAAATTGGCACACTTGGATTAGTGAAAAGGTAGGGCCAGTCCTATCATCCAGGCTCGAAGTGATGGTTACCTTTGTAATAGCGAATTGTAAAGCGATTACCATGACCAGACGTCTACATGGGAAGCTGTAGATGAGGAAAACCTCGAAGTATTATTGAGGACCGCGTGACTTCCACTCCCCCCACAATTTCATCATTTTGAAACGAAATAGATCATCAAGCTACGTTGACGAATGTGCACTTAACTTAAAACGAATATTTCAAGAAATCACAATTAAAAAATCTAACGGAACAATGGAAACTGAATGCGCCCTTTGACTGCACCTTCGACGAAGAAATTCTGAAAGATCAGAAAACAACGTAGTCAATATAAGAACAAAATATTAACAATGGAAAATGAATGCGTAAAAACAGAAGGACTTGGTGTTTTGTTTACTAATGTGAGTCGCATTTTACATTTACGCTCTTCGAGACTACATTTCTCTTACTATAGAAGAATTGATTTTTCGATTTGACCGCCCAGTGAGAACCAAGTGGAACGAAGATCAGGCACTCCCATCAGTACGAAACAGAGACTCGTATGGCCTACTTCACACACCACAACTGATTTGAGAAATCTCTTAGAGCCCTGAACAGACCATTTCCCTGCCATTTTCATTACGCCCTCTTCTAAATAGGTTCCAGTTTGAAATTGTACTACTTTATGAGTTCTCAGATGTCCAAGCTGCCGCTGGCCAATGTGGCCCCTAAAACGTGATCGGTCGGGGAACACAAAGATAAGAAAAACTAGATATTTAAAACGCTTAAAGTGGGGGAAGCAGTTACGGGATAACTGGGCCATGAAAAAGCATGTTAGAACGTGATCAGTTTTGACAAACGTCAAGCAAGGATGATTCAAGGCTGGCTTGTGTGACAGTGAATGTAATAAAACAAATTTAGTTTCATACCAATACTACTTCAGTATTTTAGTATGCGGTACTTCATAACTTTTACTGATTTTAGATGGGACAAAAACGAGACAAACATTTAAAAACGGTTTATGGAGCATGCATATAGGTTAAAAGTGGATGTAAACAAGAACTCGACGAACCTTGACTGGGCTGCAAGCGTCGACAAAGTCAAGGCCCAGGCCCCGGATGCTAAGTAGAGCGTCCGAGACGCCGCACTTAGCAGACAAGCGACGAATCAAGGCACGACTTGAAGTGACGGGTCCATGCATAGTCAGGGGCCCACCAAACACTTCGTCAGGAGTGTATAGCGCTTGAATGCCTTCAATAAAGAAGCCCATTGGAGCGACTGAGCGCTGGCGTTCGGAAGTAAAACGTGCAAGGTGTCTGGGATCCGCTAAAAATGTTTTGTGCATCGGAATTTAGTAAAAAAAGAAGTTGGGGACCACAACGAAACGAAAATTGGTGCTGGGTGCAAAAAGTGGCTCATTTAACAACTTACCAATATCACAGCCCTCGAAGAGCGCCCGATCGATGGTGTGGGCAAGACAAGAAGCGTCGCCCAAGCCCATGTTCACACCCTGGCCGGAAAGGGGCAAAATTCGGTGGGCTGCATCACTGGAGATAGAGATTCGTTATTTATTAGTAGCACAAGCTATAAAGATCGATTAAGTCTCTCAATAGCCGAGCGAAGGTGCTAAGATAACCCAAGCATCAGCAGAAAGACAGCTCTAAGCGAGAATTAACCAATGCCTTGCGCGAACAACAAGCTGCGAATGAATTCAAATTCTGATATAGTGCAACATTTACCATGTTATTTCCGTATAGCCCCTTGTTTTACTGTACTGGCTTCGTTGAAATACCATTCAAATTAACTAATAGCAACAACTACCCCTATTTGTTGCATACATTTACTGTTCAACATTTACTATTTACTCTACTTATTGTCGTGATATTGATTATTCATGACAACCTGCACAAAACATTTAACGTTTCAAAGTGCCTTTGTTGCGTTTCGATTCCCGCGAGTCTATCCGCTAGTGTTTAAGCTGATTTTGGTAACATATTCATCGGCTATAATACGGTCCGGCCTTAATTGCACATTGCGTGTATGAAGCTGGTCAAGTTTCGTACATGACACTCGAGAATCAGCATGCATTAGTGTACTTTGGATTGTTCTTCCACAGAGATGATTTTCTTAAAAATCTACTATAAAATCATCATTGATAGCATGCATAAGCTGTATTTAAAACTCCATAGTCATTACTTCAGTGGCACCTTCGCTTGTCATTGCCTGTCCCAGAACCAGGCTGGTGAAAGTGGTGGAAAATCAAATCGCACGATGCTTGGACACGGTCTCGACAATGAGGACCAGTGTGAAGAAGCTTACTCACCCAATGAGAGCAACACGAGGACCATGGTAGAATGTGCAGTGGCTGAAACTTAGCGGAAATTTGGTGCGGGTTCCGGGCTGAACACTGAGAATAGTTGGTGGCATGAAAGACTCGTTTTTACGTGAGATGGCCATTCGAAGAGCCTTGGTAAGCCCCGACACAATTCCTGACGGGCGATGACAAGGTTGTAACTTCGGAGAGAAAAAAATGTGGGCTTCAATTTGCTGCTAATTGATCTACCAACTTACAATTTCAGCAAACTAAGCAGTGTCTGACAAATGAATAATTGCAACTAAAAGGCTCTTTTACGCTATCTTAGCTGTTATATGAGGAAGTTAATGTCAAGCGCAAGTATAAACAACATTACTTAAACAAAATTCAACAAGCTATGCATATTCACTTAGGTTTAGTGTGAGTTAAGGTACTAAGGGAGCAATCAACATACACCACTTTCAAACCCCCAATTAATGTCAAAACAACAATTTAAGCCTTAAGCAATGCTCAAAGGCAATAGAAAAGCCGTTGCAAAATAGACTAATTTAGAAGAGTAAATACTAACTCATCGGTTCTATAAGTCCCAATTTACCGTGGGACTCTAGTTTGCACTAATTATATCCCTAAAACATTGGTTTAGCTTGGTTGTAGAGAATGATCCCAGTACAGAGCAAAGTTAACGTAAACATATTCACAAATATCCTCACCATGCATCGATTGAGTTCATTAACGAATTCCTCATCAGTGAGAGCCATGAGCCGTTTAGCTTCGGAATTGGTTGTGCTCCAAGTGACTGAACATCTTTGTGGACCAAACTGACATACACGAATATTTAATTAGTGAGTGGCAAGAAATAAATTTATTCATCGTCAATTAACAGTAATTTATTTTTCACACTGGTATTTTACAAAAAAATATATAAGAAGGCGCTAAATACAATACTTATATCTCAAATTAGGTAGGTCTTGCCAAAATAAGGTTGGGAAGCTTATCGTTGAGTTGCACCAAGACATCTTTCGCATTCCACATATCAAATTGAGGCCAAATATTGGGATAAACTAATATGCTACGTTGGCTTTGACTGGTTTTGACTTTTTTTACAAAAAATACAAGCAATTTGTACTGTATAGTTCCACAAGCTCAGCGGTTTACCTTACATTTGCACATGAATAAAGTGGCAAATTGATAACATGAATACGACACTCTAATGCGCTCATGAACGACATAAGTTAATTTCCCCCCAAAAATGATGTCCCACTATTACCAGAGAGCACTAAGCAATCTGCTCCTTTGCCTTAATGGAATTCATGATCTTCCTGTGCAGGGATTTGACGCTTACACAGGGAATGGTCTAAAATGCTATACATTTTGGTTAATCTATTTGAGAAGCCTGCTCCTACGTAATGGCAACCATAAAATACAAACACTTTTGTGTACTGCTTTTGTCTGAAATATGCGCATTTAGGATAAGAGGGTACTGATATGGGGTGATGGATGCATGTTATTAATATCAGTACTTATAAATCTATCTTCGTTCATGAAAGTTGGGCTTTTGAAGTACGCCAATTGAATTAAAAACACGCAGAAAACATACCGGTAAGAATGCTATTGGACCTGTCTCGAGGAAGCGCTGCCACGCAGTTGTATAGTCATATTCCTAAAATCGGAAAAACCAACAATTCGGGCTATAAAATCAGAATTTTAGGGTGAAAGATTTGTAAAAAGCTACAAACTGCGGAGACCCGACGTCGTTTAACTTGATCTGACATTAACAACTTTGACCGACAAGAAGCTGCTAGTTTTACTCAAAAAAGAGCAGCAAGTCCCTAATCGGTTGAAAAATTGGTTTCAGAAATACGAAATCACTATAAATAAAGAATATCGATGGAAATGAACTTGGGAATAACAAATAATATCATTAAAGGCTCACAGGACCCAGATTAAGATTTGCAACGATTGCAGATTGATCATGTTTCCAGCCAATTGTGTGGATTCCGGAAGCTTTCCGAACGCTTGAATTGAACCCATCAGCGCCGACCTAAGCAGTTAAGTCACGTTGAGAGTATGAAAGGTGGTTAAAACATACGATAGGTACCATACCAGTAAATGTGTCTTGACCGAAGTTCGTTTGTCCGAATCCCGTTGCCTGATCGATAACTCAGGGAGATCAGATTGAGAAAATGATTTTGGGAATCGGAGGTTTTCAATCACCACATTATGCATCATGTCAATGCATCCAGGACGAGCTTTTGTACCAGATTCAGCTGCGGCTCTCGCAACCGACTCAGCTAAAGACGAGAGAATAAGGTCATTTTCGACTATGTATCCCAAAACATCGTTTGGATTTGATCGTTTGAGTAGAAGACTAGCAGACGTGCCGTTTTCAAGTACCTTCAAAAAGACATAAATTTTTCAAAAAGAAATACCTTCATTTTCGAGATAGCCCGACAGCGCGTATTCATGATAACATCCCATGCTCCTACACCTTTAATACAATCGTGAAGCAAAGGAGAAATTAAGTACCTTCGATTAGGCTGCGACTCATGGGTGTTAAAGCCACGACACGAACATTATGCTCGGGACCTTTGACATATTCTTTTCTAGAGTTTTCCTCGATAAGCAAAATCCTTCTATTTCTTAGCATCGGGTGTAACGCTGCTGAGATATAACATACAGAATACTTACCCGCAAAGGCAGCGAAACCAAAGCCGACCATTCCTCCGCCAACAACGACAACATCGTAATGTGTTTTATGAGTGATTGAGGAAAAAAACCGCGATGTGCCTCCAAAACATGAGGCTAACCGAGGCACACGCATGTCGAACGAACTAAATGTGTGGTAGTGACCTTGGATATTTAAACAATGCACAAAGTGTTTTCAGATTGACCAACATAATTGTGATGATATACCTTTGAGAACAAACAAGCACTGTCATTTTGCAAGATTTTAAAATAATGTAATAGCAAGTGTTACAAATACGCACCAAACGGCAAATATTTTGACTAATGTGCTCGATTAGAAAATTAAGCGCCAAATGTTCTTAAAAAAGTGAAATTATGCAAGCAAACCTTCAACACATTACTTTTATTTTTTTATATTTTTTTTCGCTATATCGTCAGAATTAGGATTTGACGATTGATAGGTGCAATATGCGTAAACCAACGTAGATTCGATTAAGGTTAGATGTAAAAGGTTTTCTGAGCATTAGCGACCAATTTTCGTTGCTGAAGTCTGCAGTCAGCCTCATTAGATAGGCCTTTGAAATTATTTCGCCCAATAAAAAAATTGTAAATTTGTCAGTTAAACTTTATTTAATGAAAGAAGTTAACACAAGGACATTGGCATAACCGCTGGCATCACAATGAGCGCTATTGTTAAATAATGAACTAGTTTTAAAGTAGTTTTAATTGAACAAATCTCCGATTTTTTCAGAAAGCAAGAATTTAAAAAGTTGTTTTTGTGAATAAAATACATATCCTTATACGTAATATTTGGAAGGTCCAAAAGAATAATGTTAGTGAAATGCGATTATTTTGTTATTTAAAAAAATTGACGTAAATTTGCTTGAAAAAAATCAAGTCAAATTAATATTGTCCTCAAATCTATAAAGGTTCTTTGGGCATTAGTTTTGGACAATGATCATTAATTAAATATACTGAAACTATTAACGTAGATTAATAACGTTATCTACTTACATCTTGCTCCCATTGGGCCATAGAATTTAGTAGATTAAAATGACGCTTATCGAATGGAATAGAGGTTGATGGAAAAAACTTTACTGAATTTTACACACCAATGGCACGCTTTCGAGGTTAGTGACGCAAAAGAAAACAGTGCCGGATATCAGCGCGAAAGGTGTTTCGCAATAGTTGTTTATGTCACCTATGAGTTCATTAATGGATTTAGGTATCGATTTTTGATTTTCGTTCTGGTACCCATTGATTAAGCTATCACCCGCACGTAAAAATTTATGTGATGATACATGGTGATATGAAATCATCACGCTCCTTCTGCCTCTTCAATTATTTTGTGTCCTTATCATGCCCAATAAAAATATTATGGTCCTAAGTGGCCACTGGCTTTATACAAACTTGCATATGAGTCTGAAACATAGGTTTCCAATCCATCAAATAAAACACATTGTTGTGAGAAATCAGTCAGTATTTTAGCCACCTTCAGGTCTGCAGGCAAGTACTTTACGAAATTTGTATATTCAGTGAAATCACCACAATATCAAAAAAAGAAAAGGTCTTCCCAATGTCCATAAAATTACTTTACAAAACAACTTATGTTGGGAATAGAAGGACAGTTTCTTTGTGATTCTTCGATGATAATGAGCTAACATATATTAAGCTAAAATTATCATGCTTATAGGTACAATCTTTTCATCACAAAACCTTTACTCGTTCTGTCACGTGATGCCTAATTGCTCACACAGACTCTGGTGACTAAAATTAGCCGCAGTGACTCAAACTCTTTAGACTTTATTGGACCCCTGATCACTAGTTTATTAAAATTTGTGAGTCATCCCAACATTTTGCAGATTTCTGTTTCCAATCCCCTTATTCAAACATTCACGCTTGCGCCAGCAGTTTCCCATACTGCCGTCAAATAAATTAGCCTTTAAGTTCATTACACTCACTTTCACAATCATCAACTCTTTAGTTATCGCATATCACCGCTTCAGGCCTTCGCGTATTTGTGCACCCAAATATTTCGTTCGCGTTACGCACAAAGCGATTCGCTTTAGTTGATTAATAAATGGCGAGGATTTACTTGCCCATGACTTCCTTATTCATTTTTTGTATTCAGTGCCACATAGAGCAACACTGATTATTTTGTATGCGAACTATTTGGTTTTGAACTGCAATGCTTACACCGACCAAGTAGCATTAAGTCTTATACTACTTATGCAAAAAAGACAGGGAATATTTACTGGCAAGTTTCGTCTAAACATTAATGATCAATAGGTGTATTCAATTAATTTGGGTTACAACCTAGACATTGCAGTTTCAAGAAAAAAATGTCTCAAAAATATCACTTAAGTGTAGGCTTTAACTCAAGATGTACATTTGTAGTATGTTGGAAGGCATGAGTCTAAACTAAACCATTTATAACCAGCAAAGAGCTTAGACTTCCTAATGGAGAATGTTTCAGTCACATGCAGTTTTCCTGTCTTTTCTTCCATACCTGAAACAAACAAAAATAAGCCAAATTCGTGAATGTAAATGCAGAATATCATGAATTCGTGCAAAATGTCATAACGCTCGTTTTAACACTAAC
>UXSR01005436.1:6672-81694 GCA_900604375.1 Mesocestoides corti
CATCATCCCCGTTGTGCTTCTAACATCGACCTACAAGGTACGTCTATCGCTTCTTTGTTATTTATCTCGTTTTTGCAGAAACCAAGGCCAAGAAAGCACGCTAAATTGATGACCAGTCTCATAAACCACTCAATTCTGAGTTCACCGTACGTCTCCTTCTGGAATGCACTTGATTCTGGGTGTAGATGAAGCCAGAAACTGTTTCATCTGAAGTAACGACAAGTGGTCACATGCTCCCTAGTGTACTCATTTCCACTACCACGTCCTCCAAGTGAGCCAACCAATCAGCACATCGTATGAGTTATGAAACTGCAATCACCGATTAGTAAGCAAGTCAAAGTCCCGGCGGCCAAGCGAATACACCCAACGACATGCCAGCCACCACTTCTCTATTGGCGTTGCTATGAGGTGAAGCGATGCGTGCGTAAAAGGCGTAGGTTTTGCTTTGTAGGTATACGGAGGACAAAGCAAGTTCGACGATCAGTTTCTCTCCGCAATCGCGACCACAAGCTCGGCCTTTAACTGCGTTGGACGCGTGTTCTGGGGCTTCGTGGTGGACCATCTGTCGTCGAAGGTGCGGGAGTTTGACTTTGTTTAACTGCCTATGATGCACACAGAACCATTAAAACGTATGCCCGGTAATGGCGTTTTAGTATCCAATAAAATGTCACGATGTATTAAGCATTATGACAACTTACCATGAGGCAAAGCAGGAATAATCGAGTAAACGTGTGATGTGGCAATTCCTGAAAGAGTGATTTCTCACGCAACCTTCTTTTCGTCCCTCCCAGTGCCCTCTGATGACCTTCCTGCTGCTGTGGGCTGCTCTATTCATCACCTTCCCCTACGTGGCAGCCAACGAGGCGGGGAAGTACCTCTACGCCATCTGGGTGTTCGGCCTGTTCTTCTCACTGTCGGCGCATTTCGTTGTCATCCCGGCGACGTGCACACGCGCCTTCGGCCCCGCCAACATGGCCACCATCTACGGCTTCATCTACATGGCCACGGTGAGTTTGGCAGCCTAGGTGGACCACCCCGACTGTCCACGTTCCACGCTCACTTGCCAATTCTTTCCACTTGTAGTGTCCAAGCGCCCTGATAACCGCCGCTATCGTCTCGCAATTTGACATTCAAGGCAAATGGGTTGCTGTCTACACCGCCTGTGGCTGCTCCTGTCTCGTCTGTAAGTTTTTTCCCTCTGTGTGCCAACAAAATGCCGATGCGGTGCTAACAACTCCTATTGTGTGTCCTCAAATCTCACTAAAACCTAATGCCGTTATTCCTTCAGAACATCTCCTTGAAAGGATTTAGAAATTATGACTAATTGGCCACCCTTCATTACTGGAACCAGGTTCTGATGTGCCAGAAATCTAGATGCTCCTAATCGACTACCAATTTAGGCTGAATGGAATTTTGGCGAAATTAGAATTTAGGAATTCACTCTACCTAATTGCATCAAATGTATCCGTGGCTTAATAGTTACATTTGAACGTGAAATTGCGATTTCCGTAACTCAAATCTTGTTGTACTCAAATGTCTGAAACCGATACTCGGGACACGTTTTGCAGGGGTTAATTGCGGTGAATTGACGTGTTTCCAAATGTGTGCTAGATTTGACGAACCACAGCACACACACACAGAGAGAAGTGCTGTTTCATGGTTGATCGCGTACCTTTCGTGTCTTGCAGCCTTCATCATAGCTCTGTTCACCCGTGACAGCAAAGCGCACTGTGTGGGCTTCACGAACACCATATGTGCCTCACTCTGCGATCCCTGCCGCCGCGATCTCACTCAAGAAGACGAGGAAGAGGAAGAAGGTGAAGGAGACAAGCAAAGGCCCACTGGGGTTATCGCTGCTGATTCGCCCGCTGCCTGGCTGTAATCATTTCCTGACCCGGAAGAAGTCCTTGTTCCTCCCTCCACCAAACCCCCAATCCATCAATGTAAAATTAACGCGATGTTCTGATTTCTGAATATAAACGCCTCTATTTATAAGGAACTGCTTTGTGTCTCTGACGTCTTGGTGTAGATGTTGCCAAAAAAACTGAATGACATCGAAGACGGTGGTTGCGAGTGTCGTGGGGTCATTCTCGCTCCCGTCTAGGTGGCATTTTACGGTCGTCAAACCTCCTATTGATCCCCCTAGGTAGCTGTGACATGATTGTGTCTTGTTGTTGGATGACCAGCTGCTAAGTTGACAATTTTCCACGCCTCTGGTCTGTCCTCAAAAGCCCGTACTTTCAATGTCTTACTCACGCACCTTTCCATAGCTGCAGATATCGTTTGCTTCTGTCGCAGCCCTCAAGTAGAACACAGACGTTATACTCTTCGATCCTCGAAACCAATCATGTGTCGAGAAATTTGGAAGAGTTGTGTCTACATGGGTCCAAGTGTGATTTCTGTTCAAGTTATTGTTTAAATCAAGACGAAACTTAATTCACGGCGAGACATGTGATTGGATAGCACTAATTGCATGTCAGATTCAAGTGTGTTGAGATGTCGTCAATGAGTAGGATGAGTTGGGTCTACATGGGTGTAAGTATGGATTCTGATCAAGCCATTGTTTGAATAAAAGCTGAAGTCAGCGCACGGGGAGACGTGTGGAAGAGTTCGTACACGTTGTCGCGAAGGTGATTGAGACGGTTATCTGGCAATGCAGTCGCAACACTAACCAACTGCGTCTCGTAAAATGTCTCAATGTGAGAACATCATCGAAACCCATATTTATCAAAATATCCACGCATTTTTGTGGCAGAAAATCGTAAAAAAGTCGCCGTGCATATTTTGAGGGACTAAACGGATCCACTTTCCACCCACACATGTGGATGTCGTATCCTTAATCAAGGTAACTCAGAAAAAGATTGTGAAAGGCCACTTAACGTCTTATTTATATTTGATAAGCATTCATAACTCATTATCTGCTAAGTGAACGACACTTATATTGTAACCAAACTCGGGTCAATGAGTGCAGAGGTTTTGAGAGCCTGGATAACCTCACACAGCAAACTAGAGGGCTGGCAGCAGCTCCGCCAGACAAGTAAACCCTTACGGGCCTACTACTAGCCAATACTTTTGCTGATATTTTCCACATTGATGGCAAAGGTCAATGGAAATTTTCCATTCCGGTCTGACCTCTTTTTTAAACGCCAAAACATGAACTTCAATCCGACGTTTGCGTTGTCTTGGAAATCTTCTGTAAGGCATAAATTTAAGTTCACTTAAGCGAGTGAAGCTTGGCGAACCTCATTTTGGCAAAACGTCGATCGATCACTCAAAATGACGTCATGGTGTTTGCGATCGATAAAACCTTGTTCGATTTAGGTGGTCGAACACGATGAAGTACCGCGTAGGGAAACTTAGTGAGTTAGAAAATGCGTGTGGGATGCTGAGATAATTTAGAAAGTTGAATAGCTTGAATCTTTGGATAAAAAACTGATGGAGGTCCTTAAAATTTCGACGAAATATTTGTTGAAATTAAAACCAAAAATTCATTGATCACTCCCATAAGACGTTGACACGACAGCATTAAGCCTATAAAAACCGGCAACAAATAAGTTTACCCCTGTTCTGACAATTATTTTCTAATTCACCACTCAACATTTAATATTCTTAAGAACTAGAGGGACACGCATATTTTTGCACACTTTGCCACTCCCTTCATTCGCGTACACTGGAGAGATGACTTCATAACTTGAGCTTGCAACGTCACGTTGCTTAGCGACAACTAACTCGTACGATTTCGAAATTTAAATATTTATTTGCTGTGTCGCGACCCATACATAACTGCCCTAAAAAGGAAGTGTATCGTACTTAGTAAACTGACCGGAACGCCCGATTCATTTTATACCCATTTTGTCAGCTCGCAAATGTGTCGATTGGTTAAACATCGTCCACCAATTAAATTATTGATCACAATTCGCGACGTGTGCTCGCTCTTTTTTAAACTTGCCGCGAAATTACATGGATCACAGACATCGATACTATAAGGTAATGGAGAAGGATTTAAATACCAAAAGAAATTATCAGTTCAGTGTTGAAAGGTACAGAAATAGTTTTCTGAGTTAAAAAATTATTTAATCAAAAACACTTGCATTGATTAGTTTCTCAAGCAATGGAGATTCGTGTCCTTAGCATAAGCTCGATAGGACTACAATTAATTCTTCATTTTGTTGTAAAATCAACGCGTACCGGTGTGAACCTGTTGAAGTTTGTGGATTTTAACACTTAATTGGGACCAGTAGTAGCGGAAATGGACAAGGAATCAAAAAGTAGAACAAACGCAAGGTAATAGGGGCATTTTGGCGTTATAATACTGTCACTATGCAAGAATTGCAAAATTTCAATGCCACACCCATAATCACACCTATCAAATGCTTATTGAAAGCCTTCAAAATCCTGCCTCATAACTTGGCAGCGAGAGTGGCGGCAAAAGTTTTTACCTTTGTGCCACTCAGCTGACACCGTGACCACAACAACACCACAGAATTTGCTGATGGACGGCAATTTCCCTGACTCACACGACTTCTTTGGGCATTGGAGCGAATTCAGATGTAAAGAGCTACTTGACCGTGAGGTTCAGGAAACGCTACAATAGCCTTGGTGTGTAGAGGGTTAACACTGTGACTAAATAGGGTGTGTCAAGGTAGTGTACCCCCCCTAAAACGCCTACACTATGTGGCTGTTTCTTACGCACGAAGATTTGCCTCTACAGATGTACAGCAGGAGTGCGCCTTGCGCAAGCCCTCTGATAAACTGCTGTCGTGTGATGAGTCAGCCAAGGATTGAAAGTGGGCGGACATTATGACTCATAGTTGTGGTCGTGGAGTGCAAACCAGTACATGAGGCGTTCGTTTTCCCAACCGTGATGTATCAACCAATCAGAGGCCAGGCAAGCGCGGCGCACTGCGGGGAAATCTCATAAGGCTTGCAAGATTTCGGTGACCTGAAGCATTAAAAAAGTGATTCAATGAAGGTGAAACGTCGCAACTTGAGCGGGCAGTGGCCTAGATAGGCTGAAGGTCGTTGGTTGAGCACAAACAGGCGTTGCACTCAAGACAGCTTTGGATCAAAGAGCAGCGCTCTACCACGTGCGCAAGAACTCAAAAAATCTTGCGGTTTCAGGGTGACCTTGCACTCAACAACATTGCCGCGGTCTTTAATCAGGCAGTCAGATATTGTTGTATTAAATATTGCTTCTGTTCGGGAGATTCTGGTTGAATTGCCGTGTCGGCGTACAAGCGGATGCCGGGAACACTTTACTTACCCCATACCAACATGAGCGGCAAAATAAGAAAACAGATTTCTTGAAAAATCTCGTGTGTGGTTGTTAGCCTCCTGGCCAACAAAATTGATCCTTCACACACTCGGCATTAGACGAATTTTACTGCTCAAGATGGCGCCGTGGATGTAAAATGATTTCAAGTGTTGTATTTGCAACACTTACAATGCCACTGCCCCAGGTCATGTAATTGAAGCCCGTTGGTAGACCTGGACATGATTGGTTGTTAACCACTCCTTTGTTTTAGTGATGTGGCGCTTCCGTGTGATTGGTCAGCTTGAATTATTGTCCACTCAGTGCCCACTCGACGAGGAGCGGAATCAAATTAGCTCATAGTAATATCCTCGATGGTATTGCAATGGTGCTTCGTGGATTTACCTGCTTGAGTCGAGCACGATGGTACCTAAAAGGCAACACCAAGGGTGAACAGTTCCTCTTTGTACTTACCGATTTCAAGTTGATTTCTTCGATAAAGCTTGAATCAGACACCAAATTGCGCAATTGCAATCAAGCGATTCAAGTGTTTGATGTTGTGCAATTAGTAGTCTACGTAAGTTGAGACGTCGACCAATTAATTATGTATTCTCTAGCAAATTTTTAAAGCCGCATAGACATTCCACGTAGGTACTTGACCGAGAAGCTGTCATTACAACACAATCGCTTCTTTGGCTTCAACATTTCTACATTGCCGAAAAGGGTGGTTGCACGGCTGGGTTGAGTTTGGGGTGAAAATGATAAATAGGTTCTCAATATAGTGTTTATTTCCTTTCTCATATAAGCACATAAACTCAGTGAGCATCAACTAGTTCTAAGCATACAGAGCGAATGCAGTTACAAGAGGAACATAATGACGTCACCGTTAAAAATTTGAGATGGCGCTCCGCAACTGAATTGAAGCAGTAAAACAATGGGGGCAGAGAAGAATAACTGTGGAATGGGTGAGGAAATCCGCTAAACTAAGGATTAGTATGAAGGACTTATTACTTGTGCGGACTTGGTGAACGTAATACTTTGAATCCGGAATCCTTACCGATGCCACACAAATGCTTCAAGTTCCTGCATGAACATCTTGATCTCGATTTATTCGCTGGTTTAATTCTAATTCTTACTACTTGCCCACTGGACAATCGGCGGTCACGAAAATCTAAAAGGACATGTACTTTTTGTCCACACCTTTGTTGCACACGTTTATGGGTTAAACTTTGCTGTCACAGAGTCTATTTTGTACACAATTTATCGCTATCGTTATTTCATATGATTTTCTCTTTCCTAGTACTGATGTTGATGACATTAAATTGAGGTTGGTGAACGACCTTGCAAAATGCTGTAATTCGTACTTAAAGCAAGAAACACAAATTTTTCGGGTGTGTCAATGTGGAAAAACCCACACGATCCAAAATCAGTGCGGTGGGATCTGAAAAAACCTGCAAAACAATCAGTTCTAATTGGGTAGTTTCTCAAGTAGTTTTAAATCAGTTTTAGTTCCCAGGTAGTAAGGGGGTTCTCGAAATGACACTAGGTATTCTGATTGAATGGTTTTTTTCACATTTGAACCAAACATTTGCACGAAACTACCAATGCGGAAGGAGTTGGATGGTAATTGACATCAGGACATCATGTTACGTGATTTTCGCAGCCCCGTTTAGCACGAGACATCGATGGTTTTCTTAAGAGGCACACCGTTGCCAATAAGTGGTGTACTTTGATATCTTCAGCCCTGAAAAATCGTAGTTTTACACATTTACACTCACTTCTTCCAATGACGTAGTCTCCGGACCTTCGTGTATTACGCTATTTAGCTTTTCGATTGATTGTTGTTTTTTTTTTATTTCCTTGAATCACGTTTGAACAATTCAATGAGGTCGCATTCCGTTACAATCATTTTTAAATTTAGCAAAGCATTTCTGTGACATTAACTAAAAATGACAGCGTTTGTTTTAATTGGATCATTAATCAATAAATTAAGGCGGTTTTAGGAAATCGTTAAAGTTATCGTTTGGTTTATTGTGTGATATTTAACATCAATTTGGTTAGGAAACTGAGTTTTCTTGAAATGTCATGGGGGCGTTCATACTTACCCTTAGTTATAGGCACAAATATTAATTTATGCCTTAATCGTTAATGTGTGTACATCCAAAGGTAAAACTACAACAAACTAACAATATATTATTCGAAATGATTCATAGTTACGGTAAGTTTGGATAAATTAAAATTACTTACTATTTAAATAATTTTATGGTCGGGAAGTCTGACTGGGGGAGAGTTTGTTTACTGCTAACAAGATAAAGTAAACAGAAAGTTATGCAGGCAATTCGACAGTTTCGGTAAACATCAACGATCATATGCATTAAGCAAACATAGGATCTGTTTACTTTCTTTCCTCGACAACTGTTTACATTGAAGATCTCATATTGGACAGTCTAAAAACTACTTGGAAATTAATAACTTTATAGACAATATCTAAGCGAAACACTTCCTTTTCAGTAGTTATACTTTAATTTCATGTAGCATGGAATTCGGAAAAGTTTGTGATCAAATAATGTAATAAAAGGCGTAAGAAATCAGTTTATAAAGCTAAACGTTTATTTGTACAGACAAATCATTTCCAGTTACATTTAAGGCTAACGTGAATTCGCCACTACTCCTATACCTGCAATAATTCATTTTAGGTTGCTTTAAATGCCCCGGCGGTATCAACTGTGCACCAATTTGAAAACGAAATCAATTAAAGGAGACTAAAGAACGGTGTAGATGAAAGAAGAGTATGGCTTGTCAAAATAGTACAACGAAAAATATCAGACTGCAAACGCAAAATAGGTAACTCGGTTTTTTAAGCGACTACGTTTCTTTAATTTGATCTGTAAGAGGACATACGGCACACTAAACCAGCCAGAGATATCTCAATAAGCAAAAA
This sequence comes from Mesocestoides corti, assembly GCA_900604375.1. Taxonomy (NCBI): domain Eukaryota; kingdom Metazoa; phylum Platyhelminthes; class Cestoda; order Cyclophyllidea; family Mesocestoididae; genus Mesocestoides; species Mesocestoides corti. The sequence goes on from UXSR01005436.1 coordinate 14,865, forward strand.
ATCAAGTGATCTATGACTAGCAGTGCTTTAAGGACCAACACATTGATATCTGTCTTTAAGCGGAAATTTGTGCACTTGAAATCAACTATTAACTAAATTACATGTCAGAGTCAAGAGGAAATGCGTCTTCTGCCTTAAAATTGATGGAAACACGGTAGCAAATACAATCGTGGAGGCTTTATGCAATATCGTTATGGTTAAAGGATGGGACTGCGATTGGCAAATAAGAAATAAGAACTCTTGACAGAAAATCACGCACATTTGTAAAAACAAACTTAATAGTAGGATAAAATTTAGGTTTTTAACCACTGAAAATGGGTATGGGATGGAGCATTGAAAGGTTTATGCACTGTAAAGTGAAAATATATCTGTCTACAACTGATGATTTTGAACAACTATCCAACACAAAGTAAGTAATTGTCCCAATAGTCCACATTATCAATATTTAAAGAATTTTAAGTTGCAATAAGATAGTCCATATAAATATGAAAGCGAAAAAAATATCCATGCATATATGGTCTAGTCAGCACTAATTTCTTGTAATGTGCATGCCAATTTCATATGCCAGTAAAAGGGACATAATTTTAATGCATATTTGGTCGAATTCTGTTAGGAAAACTAATGTCTAAAGTACGTTCCTTCTGATCTTATCACTTCATTTCAAGTATCGCATTTTATTCACTAACCGGAAAATTGACCAAAACCAAATTATGACACAAATAGACAATCCCATAGAACGGCTATGATATTGGACTTTTCCTAAATTTTCCAATGTGTGTTTCTACGTAAGTGAATTTAAATCGTGTTTGTCCAATGCCGTAAAATGTAAGGAATGATGACTTTTTCAGGTCGCTATTAAAGTAAGAACAGATTCTGGGATAAATCTAAAAGAATGTGAGGTTAAATGTTTAAGAATATTAATTTTCTCTACAAATATTTTCTCTCCTTTGAAATTATCTTAATTCATTTTCCATTCCCAATTCAATAGTTTTAAAAGCATATTTTTACATGACATGCAAAAGTCATAGGTTTATGGCATTTTGGAACTCAAAAAGTACATTTCTATTTCAGTAAATTAATGCCACGCGGCAGAGTTTTTTGGAGGTTAGTGATGTGGATTAGCCAATCACCATTAGCCAATGCGGCTAAGGTTGTGTGCATTTTAGGTCGCGGTTTTTTAAGAATTTCTTAAATCTGTTAAATATTTGTGTACGTTAAAATTGTTGAGCTTCAGCGAAATAAAGCGTAGGTTGGACTTTAAACTGATAGAGAATATTTGCATCTTGTTTGCTGTACTGTTGTCAGTTAATGTTCCTGCTCGTTTTGGAATACAGTCGTTTAGGGTCGCTACTTGTGCCAATGGTTCCATATTTCCTGTTTGTGTAAAGGTTTAGTATCACGGCAATCTCACAAATAACTACGTTCGTTTCCTAACATTTTAATTTACGTGTCTAAATAATGTATGCTTAATAAAGTGAAGGTTGACAAAGTTAAGTAATTTTCTTGAATCTCATTACCTTTTTATTTAAGTTCCTTTTTTTTCTGTCTTATTTACTGCGAATTATCCGCTTATTAGATCGATGAATGGATCTTGTTCAGTCCTCGGTTTTACTATCAAACGATGTCGTCTTTCTTCGGGTGATCATTCGATATGGCGAACGCTTATTTTACTGGAATGAACACCACTTGGAAAAATTGTTTGCTGGTCTACGAGAAACTATTAATTCTCTCATTTTTATTCACAATGATTGCTATATCTCTAAAGAGAAGCCAAAACTATCTCCCCAATACAGTAGGCAGATGCTCAAGCAGGCTAATGACAGCCTTCACAATCCAATCACGTTTGTAGCTAATTTCAACTTTGACTGTGATTCCGAAGACACCGGTCCTCGTGTCGAATTTAAGCCACCACAGAAAGTTCCATGTGCCATGCATCAGTTGAATGTCGATGCTTTTTTTGCTGTCGACCCTGAAATTGTAGAAGGGGATCTTTTTGATACTCTTCGAAGTAACGTTTCGGAGTTTCTGACTTCATACAATGAAACACTGAAATCGATCTTGGCCAAAGAGAAGTCAATTCCACGCAGTCTAACGGCCTACTATTTCCACCACGAGGATAAACTGATTCGCGTGTTCTACCCACCATTCTGCGAGAAGGAACTTCAGTGGCGTGAGGCAATTCACAAGGGTAGGCTTTCTCTTAACATTGTCTAACCCCGCATACATACTTTTTCACGCCTATTGGGCATTCAGCTGTGGGTTTTTAGCTACGGTACTCAATTGTGCACTCGGAGATATTGCCAGTCTTAATACCAGCACTCTAAAATGTGGCTCCTCTTTAATTTTGCGCAAGTTGACTTCTTGTTCGTTTGATTATTCAATCTGCATGTTTTTATCCAAAATCTGACCTCGTGTTCTTGGATTTAAATTTGGCTTAATAATAAACTCTTCTGTTGAGGTGTTGATTGGTCATTTCATAAAGTAGTCATGGCCTCTGTGTCCTTGCACTTACTTTGAGGCGTCAGAAACTTTTCCGGTGCCGATTCCAATTTTTAATGAAAATTATTGTCAACTTTGGGTCACGTTTTACCGCCGTTTTCATGTCGCCTTTTTGAGAACAAGTAGCATTGTTTAATGAGTTGTATATAATGGTTTTGATGACCACCAATTTGCAGGATGCGCTACTCAATTGTGGCGAGTTTTTTTATCTTATAACGTCAGTTTTTGAAGCAAGGAATAGTTTGACAATCTTTCCACGTACGCCAATGCTTCCTAACACAGTTCTTATTCATAAATTGATTTATTAATAGTAATTAATCCATCATTGGTTAGATAACTATTACCTTGCAGACGTTTGGAGTCAAGTTCATGCAGATTTTGCCAAATATTTTGAATCATGATGTCGGCTACAGTGCTTTTAGAATCTTAAAGAGAAAATCGTTAAACTTATGGTAACTGGATGCCTTCATCTCATTCTCGTTCTTATCTGTTAGAAGTTTTGTTTTCGAAGTTAGAGGCTCAATTAACTAGACATTTCGGTTGCATATTTTCTAAGTGATATCTGGATCATGATTCAAATGTCGTTTGAGACCATGGATGAGCTGTGTCTATAAAGCCACAGGCTCCAAAATGGTATTTTCTGAATGCCTACGCTAGGTCTCGATTTGCCCCGAAAACCAATCATACGCCGTGGTCTGGCCATTTTTCCCACCCGAAGCTTCAAACGTCTCCTGGGTCCAAACGAAGAAAATCTCGTCTGTCCCCACCTCCTGATTCCGTCTTCTGGTCCGAATGCCGCGTCAGCCGACGGCAACTGTGAGATTATTCGTGGAAGGTACACGTACAAGCACTACTTGCAGGTAAGGGAGAAGGTGGGGGTAGCGAAATGACTCGGTGGAACTCTTTCTTGTGTCGAATGCAAGTTCTCCTTGCCGACAAACCTGCTCAGTGGCCAAACTCCCGACTTTTCTGTGGCATAGTCCGTCTTTGATGTGGTAGTTCGTGTCTGCTCATCATTGGTTGCTAGCCTTGACATTCAGGGCGAAAGTCACCCGGTTCCTTTTGCTTTTCAGGATGGAATCGACGACAAGAACTGGGGCTGTGCTTACCGCTCACTGCAGACACTTGCCTCGTGGTTACTGTGGCAGGGAGTGGTCGCCCCGCTGCGCGAATTGCCCACCATCAAGTGCATTCAGGAGGCGCTTGTTCGCGTCGGCGACAAAACTGCAAAATTCATCGGTTCTCGGCAGTGGATCGGCTCGCTCGAGGTGAGTTAAACGAAAAAAAATTTGCTTTCGGTAACCGGGTCCGGAGTGGCAAGGATATTCTTGTGCGCATGACCTCATCAGCGTTCGAGATCTTTATTTAAAGAGGCGACATTTGCGTGTTTCAGGTAAGCTACGGGACCACTTTGGAGTTTCGTGTCGTAGAAGCCCCGGTTTGGATCTGAGACGCAATTCGACACGAAAGGCACGCAGTCGTTTATTAGACGACCCTACACAGTTGTGGTTTGTAGGTATGCAATGTCGTGTGTGTGGGTGAGGGGGACTATATTCACATGGATGCGAGGTCAGATGTGTCCTCAGGGACGAGACTGACGGTTCGTTGGAAGGGGATCGAGATTTGGGACGCAGACTAAAACGACTCACTATAAAATTAACCATCGCCACTGAATGTCATTGTATGAAGTCTCTAATGTAACGTTTACGATGTGACTTGACCTGATGTTTTTTTTCGTCTACAGGTGAGTTTTTGCCTGCAAGAGTTGTATGGAGTGCAGTGCCGTCTTCTTCCAGTATCACGAGGCGCCGAATTCACAGCTACGGCTGCAGCCGTGTTGGCGGGTCACTTCGCCTCCGGAGGGGGCCCGGTTATGGTAGGCGGTGGCCAGCTTGCCCACACCATTGTCGGCGTCAACACCAGTGGACCCCGTGCTCGCTACCTCATCCTCGATCCCCACTACACCGGACAACCCGGCAATGTTGCAACCATCCTCGGAAAGGGCTGGGTGGGATGGAAGGACGAGGGGTTCTGGCGGGCCGATGTTCCCTATAACCTGTGCTTGGTGCCTCCCGTTGACGCCGGGGCCATATAACGTGCGTCCTGCTAGATTTATTCAAATAAACTTTCTTTTGAACAAAGTCACGCTTTCATAACTTGACTGCGGGTCGTAATTCATGCGTGTCGCCATTTGTGAAAATCTGGTTGGCCAAAATCAATCATGGGAATAAGAAGAATGGGGCTAATGTCTAGGGGTTCCGAAAGACTAATTTAAGAAAATGAATAAGACCAATCTGAATTAAAAAGAGACCGCAAGAATTTGTTGCAGAATTCCTCTAAATAGTCTGAGTCTTAAGAGAAATGTGCTCTTAAAAAATTTAGGCCTAAGTAGGTTCCAAGCGAAGCAATTATGAACGGGATTTAAAATTTGAGTGTGAAACCGTTTTGTAAGTTTTCCTTATAGTTGTATTAATGTGTTTTGAATGCAACATTAAGATGTGATTACAATTCACTGTCAGACATGTGCAGAGGACCTTCTTGTGGCGTACACTGTGTTTTGAACGAGTTTGAGTGAAACCTGTTCGTAAATAAATACTTTAGTTAGGCGTTTTGCAATAGGCATTTGTGATTTCAATAATCGAATTTGAGAGCAAATCAGTCACAGCAAGCAACTTGCTTCTACGAAGTGTTCTGAAAATAGTCGTAGGAGATACCTACATTCTCTACCTTTGCATATTAAATAAACAAGTCAGAGTTAAATATCGTGTTGTCACTCGCATCGATTCCCATTCGGTAATCCAATCGCTCCATTCTCCGATACAATGCCCACTTTTCACATCATATCGATGGCCGCGAGGTACCTAAACATGCCCCTTCTTACTCTCCTGGATTATCACTACACATAATAAATTTCACCTAGGTCTCCATGTCAGCACATTTATGACCCACACTATTTCACACCCGACCTATAATTACACAACCGCAAACTCCACCAACTCGGTAGAGCCCTTAAGGAAGTGGTAGTGTCCACATCCTTTCCAGTCTTCTTCTTCATCGTGCTTAGCAGGGTAGCTTAATCGGGCCAGATTCGACTTACTGGCCCCGGCGTTTTTCAAGACCTTATGCTGGGGCCCAAAACAACTAACTAAATGTACTTCTCAGGAGAAATAGCGGCTTCTATGTTTAACGATCATGGCAAAGTCTTTGTTGTTTTATCACTGAAGCATAAGCTTAATGCGTTAAGCTAGACAGTCTAAAAATACTTCATTTAAATTTCATCGTAAATTAAGTGGATCAAGATTATTGATATCATCGCGTTTATGGGAATATTTAACCGTCTAATCTTGCACCATTCAAATCAACTCTGAAACTTTTTTATTTTAGTAGAAAAATGGGAGCGTTCTGCTTCTTTTAGAAATGTCGGATGACACGAAAGCTGCAAATAATATCGGCGGTGCCACAATCGGGCATAAATCGACTAGGCTTAACAACACTTAGAACATTTACTGATTTTTCTGCTAAGTACCAGATTAAACTAAGCACTAAATGTTCTCACAAGATTGTTAAGAAACCGGATGCTATAACGTGGAGTGTAACCACCACTAAATTTAATAGTCCCCATTCTAATAGATATCCTGCGAATTTATGAGTAGCAGCAGTAGGAGCAGTTTTTAACAAAAGTGAGAACTAAGAAGTTGGGTTGTAAGCTAAACGAGAAAAGGGGTGTAGATATAATTTTATAACTAGCAAATACGGTCTTAACAAGGATTACAAGCATCTACCAAAATGTCGCAATAACTAAAGATGCAAACGACTATATAGGGAAAAAATTACTTGAAAAAAAACCAATGAATGCAATTATGTCTACGTTAATTATAATTTAGGTGAACTTAAAATAAATCACAGAGTTATTAAATTATGAACAATCAAAAATGTAAGGTAAAAGAAGCAGGAATTCCACAACTTCTAATTAACACCAATATGGATCCAAAATAACCAGTAAAAAGCCAAGGCTTGAAAATTTTTGAAGGTAAAAAATTAGCTTACAATAAACTGTCAATCAAATCTTAATTCCAAAATGTGAGATGTCGCTCGGTAATATTTATTATAGCCTCGAGCTTGTTTTAAACTGCTACGACCTTTTCGCCATGGTAACGAATAAGTGTATACTGGAATGTTTGTTGAACTGCACATTTAGGTTTTTATATTGACTAGGATTTGCTGAGTAACTCTTTTGTTTTTTATTTGTTTATTGATACGTTTTAACGTTTTTGACCTAGAATTTTACAGGCCTGTTTAGGTATTTTTTTCTATTTAACTCACGCCCCTACTATAACCTTTCATGTTTAACTTTAGCGCAAAACCATTTTTAGCCAGCACTTGCGCAAATCAGCAGATAAACTTTTACTTCCACTGCAGAGTTCGCTGATTGCATACTTTCATTTTCTATGGGTATTGCTTTTGTGCATTGTTCATACGTTTAAATCGAATGCAATTTTTTGGTCATGGTTGCATCATTTTATGTACCTTTTTGAACTGTTTACCATGCCATGCAAACAGATTTGTGAAATTTAATAATTTTATACGCCTCCTTCTTTATTTCTAAAAGGCGCTGCTTGTCACATGGCTCAAAACCTTGATCTAATGCCATTAAAATTAGAATTATAACCTATCTGCTAACAGCAATTTGACCATAATCTGCGGTTGAAATATTGTTGAGATCGTCACAGAATTGCATAAAGCACATTTTAGGCTCATTTGCTTTAATTAAATTCACAAGTTTAATATGACTTTGCATTAAACCTGCAAACCTTTAAGCGAAAAAGTCTTTCGACTGCTAAGGATGGCATTATTTTGTAGTCCCATCAACAATTTCAATAAATTGGACGATCGTGAGATGGAATTAATTTACAACTTGCTACCAGTTACACCTCCAGTTGAGGTAAAAAGAAAAAGGTGAGTAAAAAGCCTGCACGTATTTACTTATCAGGTATCAATCCACATTCAGCCCAATGGTTAGGAATGAGGTGCTTGAAAGTAAAGTTGGTAAATGTCGAACAATGGGACCAGCAGCACATAAACGACCAAATCCAAAAAATTTTCTGCGATCCCACACACTCCATAACCTCCGAAAAACTACCAGCTCGGATAAACAGACAACCATATGCTCGGGTAGAAAGCCACCGCTACCCAACTTAGCACTGGAACCGGCTGAAAATAAAGCCGTTAAGGTTGACTTTGTTGCGCGAAATCGGATCTGTGCGCAGCTGGAGGACGCCGTTGAGCCCACACCCATCATCGTCGATTCAAAAAACGGTGACAAGTTTCCTCTGCAGGGTTCCGGCCTAACAAAAGAGTTTATTTATAAGAAGAATTTCGGTCGAACCCCGGATTATTTAGAGAAACGGAAAACGGACAAACGCCTAACCGAAGAGCTATACTCGCGGTACCGCGAAGAAGTGGAACGACAACAAGAAATTCCGCGACTGTCGATGGAGGAACGTGAGGTAAGGACTTGAAACACAGATAGGTGAGTTTTAGAAACTGCTTGACTCGCTGAAAAAACGACACTCCCAGGTCTACGGCGACTACCTACGTCTTTCCGTGGTTATCGATACACTGCACAAGAAACAGAGGAAAGAACGCCTCGAAAGGGAGTTGGATGAGTTGGAAAGGGACATTAGGACCATAACTGAGCACAAAATAATCTTATTGGTGGATTGAATACTATCATTTAACAGCCAATCGTGAACACTTGATTACCACCCCAGCGATACTGTGTGAATCTTGTAATTTAAACTGATGTTTGGTTTTTTTAACCGTGCATCCAAATAAAACAACATGCATTTCGAGCTAAGAGGTTTTAATCAGAGCAGCCAATCAGGAGGCTTGGTGTAAATAGACTCAGCATTACGTCGCGGAGGTATCCGATTCGTGCATTTCTGTGCGCTCTTCCTGCTCCAACTTGTCCGTCAGTATCTGCCACGCAGCTGAGAGGTCCTGTTTGATCTAAAAGAGGCGAAAATCGATTAATGACCACAAGTAGTTCATTAGTGAGGCGACGGATCTTGTCTTAAGAGGAGCGCTCACAGCTGGAAACTCGGTGGTGAGTCGGTCCACCACCGCAAGCATTGCACGCGTCCGCCCAATTTGGCGTTCTCGTTCGCTCTGGGCTCCTTGTCTAGTGGGGCAGAGTCGGCGGTATCTACCGGCCAGGAGTTGTTCCCAGTAGCGTGAAGCGTGTTGCCGCATTTGAAGCTCTATTAAATTCTATAGAGGTGAAAAGTTGGCAGATTATTCACCATCTACATGCTGACAGGTTGGACAGAGGAGGCATGTTAGTTGGGTTTGTATAGCGTTTGTCAAGTGCACGAAACCAAACATATTGCATAATCTGACAAACGGGTCTGTAGGACACGGGTCTTTCTTAGTGACGTAGGCAAATTTAAGCAACAATTTAGCGAGAGGTTAAACCATCACTACTCACCTTTTGTCGGGTCTCCGCCAACTTTTGCAGCTGCTTGTTCAACTCGGCTGATCTCTTTCGGACGGCCTCGCAAGCGAAGTACTTGTCCTCCAAGTCCTTCTCCAGTCGTTTGGTCTCAGCCTCCAGTTTTTCTGACTCCTCGTCGTACTCCACAATCGCCTGTAACATTCAAGGACCGCGGAAAGTGGGTTTATTAAATCTACAGGTGTCGACAAATTCGTAAATTCGATAAACCCAAATAGAAAGCATGCGCATGCCTTCTCAGTGGCGCCAATCTTAGAACGAAGGTCCTCAATTTCCCGAAGCAGTGCGGTTTTGCTCGACTCCTGCCTTGCCTTTACAACCTTTGCATTTTCGTTTCGAGTTATAATTGTGTCCCGCCTAAAAAAAAAAGCAAAGTGATTAGCTGGCTTCCAAAGTCCACCACGAGAGACGGCTTTAATGGTGATTTGCTAGGTGTTTTTCTAAAGGGTGAGCCCCCCATTTAAGAATACATGTTGACACATCCAACTTTCGTTGCATAGCCCGAGTTGGGCTTGAACGTACTTTTGAACGGACTGTTCCAGCGCCTGGATAAGCTGTTCTTGTTGACGTGCGATCTGGGCTTTGCGAGTTTCCATGCGCTGGATCTCGATGCGGATGGCTCTCAGCTCGTTCTTGCCAACAGCTGAATCGACGGCATGTCGTGTCTCATTGACCAGCTGCACCTTCTTCTCCCACAGCATTATGTGGCGTCTAAAAGGATTGGAAAGCGGTAGCAACAGTTAGGGCTTAGCACTTACACCGAGGCGGTCGTGATATCGTCGTAGTGAAGAAGGTTGAACTTACTCTGTTTCAATCAGCTCAGCTAACAGATCCTCCTTCTCCTGGATGGCCTCCTTGAGGCGACCTTCTGCCTCCACAGCCTGCATCTCCTTTTCGCGTATGGATCGGACAAAGTCCTCCTCGGCCAGCCGATTCTCCTGCTCGAGGGCCGTCCCACTGGAGCGCTTCGTGTAGATGCTCTTGTTCAAGCGCGCCATGCTATTCTGTAGGTGAACCACGTCGCGTTCTAGATTGGTCCTCTCTCGCTCGATTGTGTTTATCTCAGCTGAATGTGCACAAATTGAAACCAATCAATGTGGACACACCATCCTTTTGTAGGGCGAGTGCCCGTCAAAGTATTACCAATAGGAGAGGCTCACATTAGACTAATATATAGATATGGAAAAGGGATGCTTGGAAAATAACGTTACAATCTAGTCGAAGTTTCTTCTTTGCCAGGACCGAAAGACAGCACTGCTGCCGGGCTATGTCCTCGCCCAACTTCTCCTTTTCCTTCACTTTGTTCATCAAATCCGTTTGTTCCTTGAGCCACTGCTGTTCCAGGTTCCCGATCTCCTCCTGCTTCGCGGCGATTCCCTTCACCAAGTGGTTCCGCATGATCTCCAGCGGACCCAATTCGACACCCTGGGGGGAAACAATTCTGAATGTCGTTACACAGACAAAACTAACAGAATAGCCACAAGAAACAGCAAGTGAACCTACCCCGCTCTCCTTGAGAAGGCGTTGCAACTTCTGGCCGAGCATGTCAATGCTGTTCTGCTTGCGCAGGACAGTGGCGTTGGCGCGTTTGATGTTCAGCTGGAGTTTAGTGAGGGTTTCGGTGCGTTTCTGGATCTCTTTGTCTAGTTCCTGCGCTTGTTCCTGCATGGCGCGCGTCTCTGCTTGAATTTGAGCTACCGCGAGAGAGTCATTGGCCAATGTGTTTTCCAAGATAACCGCCTACAATAAGAGGCCAACTCAAACGATGCGAGTGGCATTGATTTTCGACAGAGAAGCTCCAGTTTAGACGCACCTGGGCCTCAAGATCACGACTTTGTTCGTGAACATTGGCGGCCATTTTCTTGACGTAGATTGTGGCTTTGTTAGCGGATAATTTTTCGCGCAACAAAAGGTCCATTTGGTTTTCGAGTTCATGTTTCTTGGTTAGCTCCTTCTCGAGACGTTTCTGCAGCAAATCCATCTCGTTGTCGAGGCTTTTTTGTGTCTGTAAGTGCAAAGACCGTGGGACCTCGCTGGTCACGAGTCTTTCTCAATGCAAAAACCAGTACATTGTGGGGCAAGCGTAAAGCACAAACAAACGTACCGCATTAGCACTGTCTAAGTTCTTATCTGTCTCGTCCATGATGCGTTGTGCTTGAGTATAATCCTTTTGAAGTTCATCGTGTCGAGTTTTGAGACGTTCGTGTTCCTTATTCAGGGCATCGATCTCTCCCTGGGTGCGGTGAAGTTGTATTGTTAGTCGTTCATGCGCTTCCTGCTCCAAAGTGATGTCTCTTTTGATGCCCTCAATTTCAGACGACACCTTAGTCAACTCTTCCTGCTTTTTACTAAAGAAAGAAGAATAGCTCCCTAGAAAGGAATATTTAAGAACCTGAAGATTAATCCAAATACACAGTAGATGATTCAATTTCCGTCAAATCGACAGAGAATTCGGTCAATAAATTACAAAAAACACGCAGTCTTATTTTAGGCTCTGATCAAAGAAAGTGTTTAATCTAATTGTTGGTTAATAAATTAACAGCTTTCGTACCTGTGATTCAAAGACAGACCCACCACTCAGCGTTTAACACACAAAAATTGCTTTGGAAATTTAACTGAGTGAATTATCTATCGGCCTACTTGAAGTCCCTCATAAGTTCCGAATAGGCCTCGTTTCTGCGTTGCAGTCCAATCAAGCTGGTCGTCCAGTGAGCCATCAGACGTTTCCGATCCATTCTGATGCCAAAAACTTGGTTCTCCATATCTTTGAGAATGCTTTCACCCGCCCTGACTTCGTCCTCTGCTGCAGCCAGTTGCTCCTTAAGTAATTCACAATCCTCGGTCAACTTATCAACTGTACGCTGCATTCGATGAGCCAACATATCTTGTTGCAATTTTTCTTGCTCCGCCTGTATGAATTTGCAGAAATAAACAGTCAAGAATGAGTGACTATGGACTATGACCATAAACGCAAGATATGACATATCGGTCTATTGTTCACTAAGCAGGCGCTATGAGCGTTTAAATCGTAGAGATCCAATGAAAAAGCTCATATCTACACCTGACTTGTAAAAAAAGAAAAATGTATGGTAAATGATATCACACATTACATTCATCTCATATAGCTACACCAGTATGCGCATTGTGGATTAAAACGGACATAACTGAGGATTATGGATAAATCGAAACCCCGTATAAATACAAAAATGTCAAGGGCATAAGTAGATGGATTTGAAATTAATAACCTTTGAGAGTTCTGACGAGGCCTTTTCGGCGGCTCTCTGCATGATGGTTATGTCACTTTTCACTTCAATTTTGGCGTTGTTTAGGTAATAAAGGCGCAACGCAAGGTTGTCTACTTCCTCCCGCATTGCAGTCATTTTCTTGTATTCCAGATCATAATCGACTTGGGCCTTCTTTAGCTGCTTACGAAGAACTACCAACTCCTTGTCAATTTTCTCTCGGCGAGCTTGTCTTTCCAAATTTTCCTCATGTTTTTTCTGAAGTTGACCCTGAAACTTCGACAGTCCCTGTTGAGCATCAAACAATGCAGTGCCCAATTCCAAATGAGCATTTTTCTCATGCTTTAGTTCTTCAGTCTTTTAAATTATTTAAAAAAAAACATTATACCTTTGTACGGAGTTCAAGTGCTGCTTTTGAAATGTGTTCTTTTAACATTTTTGTAAGCGCATCTTGAAATCTTTTCATCAAAGGCTAATAAAGGAATAAACAGCGAAAACGCAGCGGTACATGGTCAGGATGAAGAACAACAAGCTCTGTCGTATCATTTTCATCTTGATCTCTTTCCGCAGGTTCACAGTTTGCATTAGGGTTCGTCATGCTTTCTGCTATAAGTAAAGAGGAATCGACAGCTTCGTCTGGAGATAAAGATGTCTCAAAAGCAGCGGCATTGTTAATAATGCGATCAATCCTCGAGTTAAAATCCTCGTTTGATTCTAAATGCGCATCAATTCCAGTCTGCAGACCATCCTCACCAGGATCGCTAATCTGTTCGCTCGAAACAGACATAGATGACATTTAAATGTTGAGGAGGTTTCTATAAACTTTTCATCGGCACAGTAAAACATTTAGGCCGAATCTGGCAACATGACTCAAACGCAAATATTTGTCTGTGCACGACGTGGTTAAATTATTATGCAATAATGTTGTTAACAAAAAAACTACTCAAAGTTGAAATACAGCACGAATTGAAGTTAATGCCTAAAACACGAGAAATCCATGGCCCAAAATTCAAAAGAGAGTGCCCAACTTTTTAAATTGATGAACGAAGAGGCAATAACACATGGAACGATAGGCATTTAAGCGTGCAGTCTTACAAACTGCAATAATTTTTCATTTGGGATGTTGCATTAAATACCTAGAACTCCATAATTTTAATGGCATTTCTGTTGAAATGGAGGGACCCAAATTCTAAGCACACTCGCTGAAGTCCACTGAAAAATGCAATTTATGACTAAGAAATAAGGTTTGATTGTATAAAAGGTAGTTTCATGTGCTGACCCGTAACCGAATGAAAACCTTGACTTCAAAGCACAATTTCCATTTTAGGAGAATATGATATAGGCAAAGGATTTCAAAGCTCACTTTCCTCAAAACAAAGATTCAGGCATTGACTTTAGCATGCCGTTAGGACCCTATTACCAATGTGCATATCTCATTAAGTAATTGGAAACATGTTAGGTTTGACATTAGAGCAATTTCAGCAGGATATGATTATGTATAAGGCAATAATTTAGTGACTGCATGCCTCATAGTATCAACTGAGTGCTCAAAAATTCAACATAATTTGTCATCTTCAGTAGCGTTAAAAAAATTGGCGAAGATTAAACTGCAGCGTTATCTAACATACTTTGATCGATATTGTTCAGAAACTAATTAACTACATGTAATTTGTCTAAAATTTGAATAAGGAAACTCTGGAAGCTAGCTTAACGATTGCCGCAACATTCTGATTTAATTTTGACTTGTAAAAAAGGCAAAAATGTATGTTTTATCACATGCCTAAAAATTTTTTGTGTATTCAGTTTTACAACAAGAAAAATCGGAAATCTGTGATTAAAATGTGCAGAGTAGGCACATATGAAGACAGTGTACATTTTAGGTCGACAAATGTATTTTTGGCATAACTCACGTTAATTCACACTTCTTAATCCGGTCGTTCCATTTTTTGACAAAATTTTTCTATTTTCATTGCATGGTGTCAATGTTCATCGCGTATAGCAGGGTAGCGCAAACACTGCAGATTTGACTCAGTGGACCTGCCATGTTTCAAGATCACATGACGTGGCAAATAATATATTTTTACTGATTTAAAAAAGTTAAGCAAGGTTATTTGGTACATTCGCGAAAGTCCATGTGCTTCGCATAAATAATGAACACTAAGTTTTAAGTTCGCATTACAAATGCATATTTTCTAAGCAGATCTTCTTGACATTGCCATTGGTTTTAAATTATACTTATTTCATTCATCATTGCACCAGCTTAATCTACAATTTAGCCACAACATCCCTAAAAATAAATCTTAGAAATCAGCATGATACAATTCAAAGCGCAAGTAAATTTATCACTATAATAATCACTGACTACGGGTGCCACAAATCCTTGCAAATAAATTTTTAAAAAGTTAATATGGCCATGCATTCAGACAAATCTATTGATCTCAATATAAATGACCGTTGTATTCACGTAGAAGTCAGCCTTTAGCCTTAGCTCGAAACCATTTTTAATGTAGTCACCTGTTTAGACTCGTTTAAAAAAGTTTTTTAAGTATTAGATATTGAATCTTCAAATAGATTTAACAATTCTAATAGATACACATAATTAATTTAAACTGCTTGACGCCATGGCACTAATTACAAAAAGTAGTTTTTTGATATTCTGCGGACAATTATTTTGCACATCTTAAATAAGCTGCTGCATTTTTTTACTTAAACGTTGTTTGAATGCTTCGTGCGAACCACTAATCTCTCGCCATTACCTGTGGGCCAATGATAGTTGAACTATTCAAACCTCTGTCTTTGTGCTAGTCACATTTTGGGAAATGCTTACCAGGGGGCGGCTTAGTGAGGATATCACGGATATAGTTCAGAACGCTTTTGAGAGTATGCCTAACGATATTCTGTGTTACTTAAGCTCGTAACAGTTTATTACGTTGTCATTTATCAGATCATTTTAAATATGTATCGCATTGTTACCCGAAGCGGCCACTTTAAGCTATTGCGTCTCCGTGTTGTTGTGTGATTAACTGTGGTTTTTTTACCTGAGAGTAGTACAAATTTTTACGAGATTTATGTGTTATGCCCGTCGTTCTGATCGTGCATGTAAATTCTTTTTCAGATTTTTCTTTTGCTCTTTTGAGATGCTGTTATTCGCGTTGGCGGTTCATATCAAGCAGTGTTACCTCCCCTCGAGGAAAGAGTGGAAGAGGCTCTTGCGGCGACTCCGGATCGCGAGACGTTGCATTGGCGGCCTCTTCCTCGCACAGATGACGAAGAATTGAAGAACTATCTTGATGTTGCAACGACGCAACACTGGTAATTCAATTTACCTAAACAGTATTTTTAATATTGAATATAAGGCCCGTGGTGGGTTGTAATATGATCCTTTTGCAATGTATGCGTATATTTCATCAATGCCTATCATTACATATTTCTTCTGTAGTTATTCAGAGGAGCAAGCGTTGGCCCTCTTGACATGGCATAAGTTTAACTTTGAACGAGCTTCAGCGGACTTAGTCAACTTTTCTCCTATTCGTTTTGACTGGACCCACCGCGAACGACGCGTTTTCTTTGCTGCGATGGACTTCTATTGCAAACAGTTCCATAAGGTTAAAAAACTCTTCCCAAGACGCCGGACAACCGAATTGGTGCTCTTCTACTACTTAAACAAGCGAAATCAACAGACGCTCTATGAACTCACTCTGCACGGACCTCAGTGGGCGGCTCTTCATGCTAATGGATTCTTAAAGAGTAAATATTCTCTTCAGTGCATCGAGGATCAATTAACCCTGAAGGATCTGCTAGGACCAAATGAGCAAGTACGTGTTACTTTTCTCCTAATTAGTATTCTTTATGCCATTCATGAATATGCGTCCTGAGTCACCTGGACTTGAATGTATATAGTTGATTTGGAGACAGACGTCGAGGTCACCGTCAGATATTGATTGGTTTATAACTCAATTACAAACGTCATTCTATTATGTTTCACTTTAAATCCTAACAAAAATTTGAAAATCATATATTAATTTACTTTGAAATGCCGTCCATATTGCCGAAGGAAAATTTTTAAGACCTAAACATCCACAAGATTGATACGATTCGTTGACAAATTTTGCGCCTGCACACATTAGCTCGGATAGAGCGTCTACAAAGATGATGGTGATGATGGCATCCCTTTTTTGTATGTAGTCGCCGAGTGATGTCGTTGATTTGTCCGATCCGATCGAAAGTGCCATCGCCCGCTACATAGAGGATTTGAGTGGATTCACCCAACACCTTCCCAACTCTGCATCAACATCCTCATCGGTTATCGTTCAGCCAGAGGAAGTCGATGACGCCGATGAGGTGGGTAGCAATCAGACTAGCAATGCATCAAGCACAACCACAAAGACCACGTCGGTTAGGCGCCTCAGGAAACGCGGACGACAACGTGGTGGTGGTAGCGCCAACCAGCATGGCGCGGGTGATGTTCCCTCGTCGGCACCGCTATCCAATCATCAGGTGCGAATTGATTCCCTCGGCACCATGGTAACCCACGGTGGTTTGCCCTCACATGCCTCTGTGTGCACTTCAACGTCCAAAGTCCAAACCAGGATTGAGGCCGAGTTGGTGACGATGTCTAAGGCCATGGCCAGAGATCCCCAACATACCTCTGCTAGCTCATCTTCCTCTGAGCCAGATAACGCCAAAAAACGAAGTGCCAAACGCCTCCGGAAAGTCGATGATTCTGAGGATGAGGAGAATGAAAAGAGGCAGTTTCCCCCCAAACGATATTCCAGGTTCAGCCGAAAACGCGGCATTGTGCAGTCTGCTTTAAACAGTAAATCTCTCAGGTGTGTTCCTTTGTTTTTTATCTGGCTTGCGAATATGTTCATAGATTGGCCTCGTTCACGCAAAAGTCACGTGCATGCAGTTGGTTTTTGGATAGCATTAAACGCGACCATTATCACATGCATTGCGCTGGGTGTATAGTCGCGCCTCCGAACATGGGCCGAGTGCGAATAGAAAGCACTTAGTGATTTTACTTTCGCACCCACTAGCACACTTTCTCACACCTTTTTACTTTCGCTGGAGTAGTCTCCTGCCTCACAGTCAAATCGCCATCACAGGCCCTGATCAGAAGCCGCCCCAAAGGGCCAGTCAGAGGAAACGAGTGTCCGTCAATCTAATCACAACAATCGATAACATTCCCACGTTCTCCTCGACAGCCGTGGAGCCGAACGAAACCCACCCTCGCCGCCAACCGACGCCGAGCCTCGAGGTGCCGCAAGACGCCAACCCCCCGGTGGCAACCGAAGACGGCGACTGCGCTGGTCAGATGGAAGCTCAGGACTCTCAGTCGGCTGAGGTGAGTCGCCCAGACTGTCTCCGTGTTCATTGCTTCCACCCCCCCCTCCCCCCTCCTTTCCCAAATCATGCGCTGGTTTTAGTCTGACGGAAGACTGAAATGTGTCGGTTGTCTGCGGAATCTGGTTTCAACGCGAAAAGTGTAGGTCGCAGCTATGCCCCATCTGATCTATCCTCTTGACGAGTCGTTGGGCTCTTTGCCAACGGGGTTTCCACGAGCGCATTTCGGGTCGTAGTCGGTAAGTCAAGGCAGCGTAGTTCTTGACGCTTGCCATGACGATGGGTTGTATTTATCGTGAACTAAGTCGTGGCTGTTACTGTTAGCTATTGCGAGTGCCAGTGGTAGTTCCTCTAACAGCACCCCTCTTTGGAGCGGAATGGTTTGTCCCTACCCTGCTTAAGACACACTTTGCAAGTTGCAGCTGGCTTTCCCAAAAATGGCCGGCAGCGACCAGTTAAAGGTTTAAGACGTTGTGGCAGTTACGTAAGGCGATGTAGTTTCGTGCGGGCCGCATTCACCCGCAAATTCTCCAGAACATTCCAGTTTATGCAGTAACTCGTCTTTATCGAAGTTCTCCCCAAATACGCTCCAACTAACTTACCGCCAGCTGTCGAAAAGTCGTGCTTGGTTGCCATGCTAGCTTGTTTGGCCATGCTCCAAAGTAAATTAGCATTTTATACATAGCAATGTCGCTGCATTTCCTGTTTGAGTCGGTCGTAATAATGTTGATAAAATCAAATGTGCATTGATTCTGATCACGTGTGCCATTGAAACAGAAAAGAACTGACCGTATTCTCCGTAGCAGGAGAAGTTGAACGGACTAACTCCTTTGCAAACAAGATCTTGTGTGGGTGTCATTAGTGTCCACATTTAATATCTCACCTCTAATGCTGAATTGCGTGGAAGTACCGATGAAATCCGTCTTGTCTTCGTGCTTTCTCACCTTGTGATGTGTGCCTTTTTAACCGTGTTCACAACTTAAAAATGATAACATAGCCGTAGTCTGCTTTTTGCGGAACCCACTAAGATTACTTAGCTCTGGTTATTTGCTTGATTATTAACTACGGGAGCCTCTACTTTTTTCCGAAATCTCCCACGTCTGTGTGAACAAAGACGCTTGATCGTTTGCGAGGTGTTGCGTTATTGAAATCTTGTACAACAAATTTCAGTTTGTGCAAATAACACTTTATCGGGAATCTACCCCGCGTGTGTAAACAACGTAGTGCTATCGTGTGCAAATTGTGGATTTTATTGGGACTCCGTTTAAATGCCTCGAATGTGCTCTGTAAACGACAATAAAAGATGATTCTTAGAATGAAATTCGGTTTCAAATTATCATTTCTTTCGATCGACTGCAATGCAGCAACTTTGCTTGCTGAAATTCACCTTGAGACCACAATTTCGACAGGCAGAGAACACAAAAATGACCTTTTTCGTCAAAGCGGGCGAGTCGTGGCTGTGGAAATCCGTAGTTTCGATGTTACAATCCGGTGATGCGAACCTTTGACCTCCACGACATTAACCACTTTGCTCAATTTGCACCCATTTTAATGAGGTTATTCATAAGAAGGAGGATGCGTTGTTAAAGGGATTCATCACGGGGTTTGAGTTGTGAGCCTGGCAGAAACCACAGCGCTGCGTGGGTGTTAACCGCATTCGAGTTTACTTGCTACGCTGTCGACATCATAGTGCTCTAATTTATAGCTCTGTGTGGTTATCTCCTATCCATTCCTACTACTGTTTTGCGGCTGTATTTAGGGGAGCTGCTGCCTCCTTGGGCGCAACACTAAAGTGCTTGTTGGTTTCCCACTGCTTTAGGAGCCTTGGAGACGAGCCACTCCACACTGATACACACTCCCTCCCTGCCCCCCCCCCCTGGGAAAAGGTGTTCGCTCGGTCACCTTTCGTTTACGATTTTTTCAGGACCTCCAAGACATGGAATCCGTCTTGGTCAGCGACATCTTGAAAATGCGGCCGCCACAGCTGTCGCCGGTAAGGCACCTCGATGTCCGATGCCTTTTTGCCTGCTCGCCCTTTTGTATTGCTTTCTAGCAACTCAGCGTCTACTTGTAGCCAGCACAGCGATAAACTGCGTGTTTGAGCGTAATTTCTTTTTGCCTTTTTTTGTTCTTTGTGTTGCGCAATCGCAGCGTAGCGTCACAGCTGCTGGATGCACGTGCTTGGCGTTTTTGCTGCTCGCGCAATTCCTCCGTGCAAGTCCTGCCTGTAGTCAGTATGTCCTGGTTTGGCTATGTGCCAAAGCATAGTTGCCTGTTGACGCTATTGGCTGAAGGGAATTGCCTGATTTTCTATCTATCTATCTATCTCTTGACTTTGGGGCTGCTGCTTTGTGCTGTCATTTTGGTGATTTCGTTGTGATTTCTAAGTGCCGTCCAGCCAGCCTATTGATGCGAGTGACATTACGCTCGAATGTGTTGACTATGCGTGCCTTTTGATTGGTTAATACGTGATCGCGTGGGCTGTCGAAAGGTAGGAATGCACACAAATCTGAATTTCGTAATTTTACTGCAATTTTTGCCACTTGAGTATTACGTCGCGAAAGGGGACATTTTTTATTAAAAAAAAAGGCTGATGACAATTTAAGAGGCATTTTTTATTTATTTTTGGTAGAATCCTGAGTGGACCGAGGCTGAGCTGAATCTTGCTGTGCAGAGCATAGCTGAATTGGGTCGTGATTACTACGGTGTCGCAGAGCGTCTGGTTAACAAGTCGGCCGGAATGGTGGCGAACTTGTTTGAAACCCATGGGAGACAACTGCGGCTTCACGAGGCCGTGGCATCTCTCACCCCCGCTGTATGAGCCTCGCTTGCATACTAACCTCCTCATGTGCCATCCATGTGTTTGTGTGTGTGTGTGGGAAGTACGTGACCAGCTACTTCAAAAAAGCATTTTAAATATATTTTTAGTACATATGTGATTCGTTTCTTAGCCGCGGTGAGAGGTTGTTGGAGGGGTAGTTCTGTTGCCCTGCTGGGGGGTGCAGTTTGACCGAGTGGACAATATCACTTGTCTGATGCATAGCTCGCGAATTCAAGCCCATATTGCCGGAAATTCCTACTACATATGCTTATAAAGACATCGCATATCGCTAGATGCTGTCGCTGAAATACTTAATTTGATTTCATCTCCATAATCAACATGCAAAATCACATAAAACACTGCTTTAACGGACGACATTTACCGGTCATCGCTGATATCGCAGAAAGGGTGCGTCTCATTTTATTTAGTCTGTGTCGATTGAAATAACGAAAAAGTTTTAAAGGTAGAACTTGCTTGTAGGTACTCGTTTTTGCTAAAGCTGTCACGGCAGCACTGCTATTGAAGTAAACTATATAACATTTTTTTTCGGAATCACTTTGATGTTGCGAAGCAAGCATAACTGACAGTACAAATTGATTATGATCCTTCTCATATTAGTTAATCGTACCCTATAAATCGATAACGATTTGAAAACGATATTTGTATTTCCTATGTCACTGTTAGGGTTTTGAATTTTAATTAAACTATGATATAAAATAAGATTAACAAGCTCCTATCTTAAGGCCTCCCTCAAGCATAATTTTTTTTTAAATATATAATTTTGCTTATTTTTTTAAGATTCAGACATATTTTTTCCGAAATTTTTTTCACTGATCTTCAAAGCCTCAAGAGTTCGTGTGAATTAAATTATTCTGATTGAACTGATGAGCATTTATGGTGACAGCAAAGATTTTTGCCCTTTAAAATAAAAAAACATACGAAGTACACACCCGTTATCACTAATCCTTAAGAATTTAACCTGAATGTGATCCCATATAATCACACGTATAAATTGCATTTATTTTCATAGCGGAGCACAGTGGATTCCTTTATATCTTGTGCAAAAAATCTTGATAAATGTTATTGTTAAAATTCCTTGAAAAAATAAAAAAACATAAAAAAGAGAAACATCTTATAGTGAACAAACTGGAAATGTAATGAATTCGTAGTAGACATTCGAGAAATTTTGAAGGCAAAATTCCTTTAAAACACTTACCTATTTAATTACAATAGCCGCGACCATGTGGAATAACCTATTTGAAATTACTGAAAAACATCTCGCAATTTTCGCCAGAAATATTTGTGAAAATCGGATATATTTATGCTACGCACAAGTTAAAATTAACTTTTAGTGTATGCCATGTTCAGTGTTTTAATGGGTTTTAGACTGTAATTGCTATGTTTCTGATGCCTCATGAAACTCCGCGTAAAACGAAGTGGACCTTAATTTGCCATGTTGTCAACACTATTGATTCAATTGGTCCAAGTTTAGCCAATGCCAAAGGTACATTTCAGAAATGACCTTGAAGGAGTGTTTTGCAAAACTCTTACACTGAAAATTTCTCATACACATTATAAGCTTTTTGCGTACGATTACTGCCGAATATAGTTAGAAGCACAAATTCTAAAATAGATGCGAAATTACAAAACTTTTCCATTTTGTCAAGGCCAACTGTTCAATACTTGCCCCGCGAAATCTGATTATCCTTCTAGGACAAATGGGTGACCCTAACAGTGACATCTTTTCTACTGAGGCCAAGTAAGGAAAACAGTGACATGAACTTAAAGGCGAAGTGGGGATGTTGATGAAATGCTTGCCTTGCTTGAAAAGGAATTAGCAGATATGGACGAAGTTCATTTTCTAGTAATTTTATTCGTAGGCGGACACGTGTGAATTCCAAGACAAAGATGTTCAAGAGCGGTACCACGCTCCTGGAATCTTGAGGTAATTATAATACTTAATCTTTGACGACCGTAGGTGTACGCCCCTCTATATTGGCGGCTCTAGTACGCCACAGGGACTTACATCAACCAACGATTTTAAGTATGAAAGTTACTAATGCCACCTAGTGAATTTACAGGTCATGTGACAAGCTGCGATGTCTTGAATGCGATCACGACGTAGCCACGTTCAGTGGCTATAAATGGAAAAAGTCAACAGACTACATGTTTCTGCGGAACAACTATCCGAACTTCTCCAAACTCCGTTGCAACCTTGCAATCTGCAAAAGTAGGCCAGATAAATATCACACCAACTTATAAGTGGAAACCCACTAACGGTGTCTTTTCAGGTTCCCGAGCATTTTGCTGCCAATGTAATTGGACAGACGTGAAACAACCAACACGACTGGACCCTCGACAATTCAACTGGGTTTGCACTAAGCACCCATTGTGAGTGAAGAAAATATTGTGCACAATTAATAAATTCATGTATACAGAATCGGTATCAAATAGCTAATGTTTTTTGGGAATAAGGATATCCAATGCAGACATCGTCCGCTTCTTAGTCCTCTTCTTACTAACGAGGGCATCACTTGGTAGGGCGCCACCTTCAACTTTCTTGGCCTTTTCCTTTCGAGCTACCTTTTTGCGAAGCATATTCGACACTTCGAATTGCTTCCGGTTAAATCTGACCAGCTGTTTCCTCTTCTCGACCTTTGTGGCCTTGGACCGTCCCTTCTTCTTGTTCCTTTTCACGGAAGGCATGGGAACCTTGGGTATCTCGCCTAACTAAACCAATCGAAAAGAATAATAAGTCGGCACATCCTATTTGCAAGCAATAAAAAGGCAGTCCATATTGAGCCATACCAAGGCATTTCGCTTTTTCTCCCATTCTTCCACAATGTCCTCTCTTCGGACCTTGTTTACGATTGAATCTACGGATATCATAGTGTAGGGTATCTAAAAAAATAAACAATGTTGGCAAATTAAGCGATCACTTTTGTGCAAACGTTCCAATTAAGGGAACATCGAATAGGGCAAAACCTTCTCTCCTTAATTGTATTAACAGGAACCCACATTAAAATCGAAGTCCGTTCTTAAAAGAAAATCAGAATTATTTAGCTATTACAACCTACAAAACTTATGTTTGCATATGTTTCTGTTGTTTTTTTTGTGGCAACCGGGTGTAGGGAGTATAATGTCCTTGCTGCACAAATACTGGAACATCTTACAGTTGAAATAAAGCACAAATATCGAACGCTGGCCGAAAAGACTCGCCTTGTCTAAAAGCCGTTTGACTTCCCGTTCTTGTCGGTACCGCTTGCTGGCAAACGGATTCTCCTCGAGGGCATCGTAGTTGGGCTCCGCGCTGCCAGGACAGAGGAGTGAGTGAAAGCCGCCTGCCGTGCCAACACCAAGCACGTCCTCATAGGGACAGAACTGAACGCAGTGCACAGGACGCGCACAGTTGTGCGTGAGGTAGGCCGACTTGAGCACTCGCCGGTGAACTGTGCCTGCCTCGACGTCAACGTGCTGCACTTCATCGAATTCGCCCGCATTTGAAGGGTCCTTTAGAATCTGTCACATGAGGAAGACGTCAAATGATTACCTGTTGAAAAATGCCAAACGAATGGCTGCGTCAGGGGTGGTGACCTTAAACTCGGTGTCTGGTCTAAATGTGAGCAAGATCAGCCGCGCGATCGCCTAAGAAAACTTTCCAGATCCGGCCGAGGAGCACCAGCCTGGAACGTAGCTAACAGATGACCAAAGTATTCAAATAAGGCAGGATACTGACAACAAGCTCGACAAATACCATCGCAGGTGCATTAAAATTTGAGTAAATGTGTCGGACAGTTGTAAGCTTCACTTACCTGAACGGTAGTAGATGAGCCAAGTGCCAACAAACCCATCTGACTGTAATTCAGTGAAATAGCAGGCGTTGGAAGGGTGATTGTGGCAAGACAGTTGTACGTGGACCTTAAATCCCAGATTTTCAGACTTCTATCTAGACCACAGGATGCTAAATACCTACAAAAGTTGGCGTGTGTCTGGTTAGATATGAAAATTCAGTAGCGAATGAGCAAGCGATTCGGATAAACGTACAGTCCCGAACGATGGACACTGAGGGACCGAACTCCTGAATTGTGACAGAGGATCTTTACAACAGGATTCTTCTCCGTAGGTATCCACATAGATGCAGCACCACTGGCGTGACCAGTGAGGATTGCGGCATTGCTGGGGTTCTGGCAGGCAACGTTTAAGGAACCCATAAAGGTGGGATATGAGGCCACAACTTCACCGACTGAAGAATCTAGGTAATAAATGAAACCATTGTCTGCCTAAACAGAGGTAAGTAAAAGATATCACCAACCAGTGCAGCCAGAATGAAGTGATATGGTAAAAACTCCAGCCTCCGTATGCCAGCCAATCGTTTAAGGCAGTGAAGTTCAATGCCCTGGTTGTCATAGACGTAGGTGTAACCTTTCTGGGCAACTGCAACAAAGGTTTCCTGGTGAAGGAACCTAGAGGAGAATGTAACACGAGACAGCTAACCTACTTCACGTCACGACATTCCTCATTCACATTAATCTCGAACATGAGACGTTTAGTCATCCAGTCGAAGGCAGCCACATGACCACGCCTGCCACACATTGCCAAATACCTAAGAGTGGTGTTTCGATTATAACACTAAGCCAACCTTCCACTTCGCGAATAATTGATAGAATAGGGACCCGAGTTAAGCGATAGTTCAAATTGCTACAAAACTAAATAGGTATTGGCCCAGTATTACCTTAGTAGCCGATCCCAAGTCAACATGCTGGCGAATAACATCTTGCGTTATTACTTCATCGTCCTCTTTTTCGATAAAACTGAAAAATGTGGCAAACCAGTGATGGTAGCTTACCCTGCACGCTCAGGTTGAATGGAGGTGACTTTAGACACTTGTTGTGAGGCAAATTTGGCCTTGCGCGAAAACTGCAAGACTTTTTTTCTATGGAATCTAGTAGGTAGTCCACCCTATTAATTCAATAAATAACTATAATTTAGCATACAGTATCCATCTCGTGTATACTCGGGCTATTTTATCCAAGAAGGCAGCGAGGTTAGCGAGTTATTAAGAAGACCAATGAGGTAGGGAGGCGGGTTTTTCGAATCATAAACATGTTAAGGAGACAATCGAAAATGAATGCTGTAATTTTTACCATAAGCGCGTAGCATTAAAAAAACGAAAATAAAATAATTTTATTTTATTAAAATTTACCGCACACTTGCGAAAAAAAGTCCGAAACTGCATACAACGGTTGGCGAATCATTGATTCGTCGAAAATATTACATTATAAAGGAGGCCTTAATGCACACAGAAAAAAAGATAATTTAATTCAATAGAAATTACAAATGCGAGTGACTCAAAAAAAGGTTTTTGACGTTTCTTGTCACCCACACAATACAAATTTGGTAATGTCTCATCGAATATTGTCTTAGCATGAAAATACTAATTAGCATCATATTTGTGAAAAGTGGATAAATGCGACTGCAATTTTCACTTAATACTTGAGTTATCAAGGTTTGATCTAGATAATTTTATCTTCTTTTAAGGAAGAAATTCAGCCAAGTGAATTAACCATTTTATTAACTTTGCAAACACAGGGCTTCGCAGAGCGCAATAGATATCGATAATTTGTATGAAATACCATTTAATGTTTTTACAGAAAACTATTTGCTATGATGGTTATTTCGAATAATTGATCCTATATTTTCTATTGGGTTGCGATTATTGTATTATTAAGCCTTCATTAATTCCATTTCATTAATTCTATTAGTAATAGCCCTTTTAGGCATCATGAAGTGCAAGAAAGTTATGGAGCACAACGTGAGAACTTATATGTCTACGCTAACAAACAAATTTCTCGGGCTGCCTCAATAAAGTGTTGTGCTAGGCATTATATTTTTTTACATGACGAATAATTTTGGACATAATGGGAACATTTATTTTGTCTCCTTAAATTTTTTAAACTTGTTATAAGCATAATTTTAAACCGTTTTGATTAAAATAAGTGTAAACATGACAAAATAGCATTAAAAAGTATTTGGTTGGATTTTGTTTTAGCTGTCCATGATAACCTTAGTAACTAATAGCAACGTTGATTTAATTGTTGGCTGACCTGTACGCCCATTCACGATTTTTGCTCTTAATTGATGAAAAGTAAAGACAGGGTAAACGAGCATGGTTTGGGCAATTTTGAAGTACTTTCCTGTATAATTAGAGGTAAGCTATAGATTTTAGTAGGGTATGTGCAAATTTTTTTTCTAATGTTTTTGCTTGACGAATTATTTTCTCTTTATAACTTGATGTTTTCTAATTGAATGTGATTAGTCTTACAATTTGCGTTTATCTAGCAGTGTTAAAAAGCAAATCATTTTATTAGCGTGATGCAGTTTTTTAGCCGAAAAAAGGTAGAAGACTATGCATTTTAATCTGTCTAAAGGGCACTTTTTAGACATTTTGTGTGGATATTGAGTCTTTACTATTTTGTTTGTTTATTTATGCAACTTGATTAGGTATTTGTAGAACAATTACTTGAGATGCTCAGAATAACCAAGGAAAATTTGTTTCATCAATAGTAGTCCATTTTGTCCTAAACATGCTCGGATTTTTATCATTATGCTACTCTGATCTGTAGAGTTGTGACCTTTTGAGTTTATGGCTCAATTAATTTTAATTTAAGCTCATTAGGATCATTTTCTCACCTTAAAATAATGGTGAATTTCACGTCTGTGTGTTATATTTCTTTTACCAAGTGGTTTGTTCTTTTCTTCGGTAGTACATGTAGCTTACATCATGAGGAATAAATTTTTTGCTAGTAACTTTTAAAGACAAATTGTTACCAACATTTGATTTGGATCATCTATTTTCTATTAAATCCGTGTTGTATTTAAGGCTAAAGTGTTGTGAGCTTTCTCTTTCTTTAATCTCCAATTACATAGGCCCAATTTAGCTGACAAGGGCATTTTAATTTAAGTAAAGTTAGATTTGTTGTGTCAAGGTAATCATTCATGCTTCTTTTCCAGACCGATTTTACTTTGCAATCAACAATGTAGTACCTCCATCTTCTCTGAATGTTCACATATTTTCAATTGACGAGGAACTCATCTACGAAAAGTTAGTGAATAATTTGCTGTGTTCATGTCATTACAAGCTTCTATTCCGACTTTGGGCCATTTAATCTCGCTCAGATTTATCGCTACTGTCGAAAGGTGAATAAGAAGCTCAAGGTGAGTCCTCAATTGAAAAATTTGCTATCGCCGTGTTAGACGTCATCGCTATCCAAGAATAGGATTGTACATTGTGCCTCCTCAGAGCCGAAAAAACGCACAAATGCAGCCTTTCTCGTCGGATGCTACCAGATTATTTATCTCAATCGATCAGCTGACGATGCTTACAAGTGTTTGTTATCAGAAAAGTATCGTACATTTTTGCCTTACCGGTACGTTGATCCGCTATTTTTTATTTAAATTTTCATGTTAGCACTCTAACAGAAGAACTATTTTCACTGGCTGGTGACTAAATTGACTACTTTCTTTTAAGACTTTAAATTGAAGCCTAAAAATCACAATAGGACCACTTGTTCTATAAATCGCCATTCAGTCTAGTGTAATTTAAAACCATCCAATTAAATTGTGTCTTGATTATCACGCCAAATGTCATCCCAGTCATGGGATTTGGGTGTCGTGGGATCGATTTTTTTCATGGCAATCCCACCGGCATACTTGCTATGGTCGCGTGAACTAATAGCAATAATTGACATTTACCGCCAATTGCCAATGCTGCATGTTGTGTAAATTGTCAAGAGCGTCATCTCCTGTTAGACTCTGGAGCTATGCGTTTGATGCAATTACTTGTGGTAATATCGTTACAGACATCCGACATTGATGAGGCATTTGGTAGCGTGTCTAGTCGACCTTAAAATGCCAGGCTTATGAAGCTGACACCAATCACAGAGATAATTAGTTGCGCCATCGCTCTCACTAAGATAACCAAACCAACCAATCTGGTATTTGCTTTTATTTCAACCCCATAACCATTACTTTAGATCGAGATATCCTATTCCGTTAATTTGTAATTCCTATAGGAAATAATGAGGCCTTAGACCTCAGTGTGTATGTAGGCTGTAGGTTCCCACAACTTGCATTTCACTCCCCGCGTTTACTATGCCAATTTCGTTAAATTTAATTTGCTACCCGATGAAAGTAATGCACGATCACTTTGTCAGATGAACCGGTTTTTATTTCCCATCTCCTTCTGAAGACAAAAAAAACGCACTACTGGGTGTCCTATGCAGTTAGGCTTGGTGAATCTGCAAATAACTGTCTCCGTTTGAAAATCAATATTTAAACTTGCTGAATGTTTTTTTTTGATGTTATTTGACCTTTGAATCCGATATAACACGTCCTGATTCCGTCTAAAACGTTTCATGCTTTTTTAAAAACCTGATACATAGTTTTTTATGCTGCTTGCACAATGCTTAACAGCACATTAACCAACGGTGTCACACTGAAAACTGAGGTAAAACTTCTGACAGGCCGATTTTCGTCAAGTCGTTTACGGTCAGGTTAGACATTTTAAGTGACTACGGTTACGTCGCGGTATCCGCGCTTATTCGACAAGTGGTTATCATTAATTAGTAGAATTTCTGCTATCCTGCTAACCCAAACGTGTTTATAGACACCGATTCCCAACTATCTGCAACTTTAATCAACTCGACGCTTTTGCCTGTAAACGTATTTATAACGTCTCGCATTCAAATGCAGATTTATCGCACGTCTGGCGGCGTGTAGATGCTTTTTATGAGTGGATGCTATTAATCAACTTGGTGCCATTCAAAGATTCTAATTGGTCATTCGAATCGACGTTGTGAAGCTTGTTAAGTGTGTCAATCGTCATGCGCAGAAAGTAACATTCCAGCCACTGTCTACTCGCTGTAAATCGCTTTTGCATCAGAAGGGAATGCGCTAATTGGCGCAGACAACCTTGTAAACGCCAACACACGGAAATCGAGAAGTGAAAAAATTCCGGATAGCTGACTTTTGGGAGCGCGATTAACCAATAGGCAATCGCTTTAAACATGACGCCTAATGCAATTCACGGATTAAAGTTGGCTTTGAGAGCATTATCCAGTATTCGACGCATGTTAGCACAAACTCACGCAGCTTGATGTTGAGCGCATTTTAAATTCCAATTGTTTGTCCAGGGACGCCGCATTTGGACCATCCTGCTACCATCTCAACCTAGTCAACTGCCTCCAGGCTATCCAAAAGGTGCGTATCATGTTTTGATTTTCTCTGTTAGCCGATTTTTATGATCCACAGGCTTTGCCTGACCTCAGATACGCTGCGACCTTTGTGACAGTCGATAAATAAATTAATCAATTCCACATTTAACCAATCGATTGGCACATTTTAAAAGCTTTACTGGGGTTTCCTCTTGCAATGCATCATCATCACCATCACCATGGCCCTGTCCATTCTAGCTAAACGCGGAAATGTGCCGCGTGATTTAAATTCTGTGACCACAACTCGCATTCACATTCCAAAGTAGCAGTGAACTTGATTGGCACAGATGTCGTTTAAAGTACCTAAAGGGAACCACGAGGTAAAGCCGCTCTCACTTTCCCGTGTGTGTCCAGAACACGTGATACACTGACGTCTCGCATCACTGCACACCAATTATCAAAACACACAAGAGCAACTTCTGTTGTTAGATAACAAAGAAATTGACCTTGGTTTTTCAGTATCGTCATCCAATTAGATTTCATATAATATGAGGTCATGTGTAATCTGATTAGCTGATTCCTAAAGGTCAGAGTTAGAAAGTTGGAAACAAAATGCTCTTTTTAAGGCTGAATTGAAGTGCTTGAGGTTTTGTATTCGCGAAAAAAATGGTCGTAGTCTTGAGTGTACACATCCAGAAACGATTTCATAAATCGTTTTATTCTTTGAGTTGTATGACCAATCAGAATGCACTTGTAATGGATGTTTAAATTTTCCACAAACGAACAAAACTTGCAGATAATTAAGTCGTTAGCCCTAGCCCTCTAAAATCCACTAAAAGTACTGACCCGTTACTGGTGTAGTTAACGCTTCCGGTAGCAATTTTTTACGACATTTGAAAGCCGGACATTTTAAGACTCATTTTATTTTCCTTATCTGGTGCCGTTTTGATCTTAAACACAGTACACCTTTGTCCGCGCATTTTAATTACAAGCAGAAAGCCTTTCTAACAACTTGTGTAAAAAATCTGGCAAAGTTTTCCTACCTGAAACCCCACGTAGTATGTGAAAAAAGGCATGCACGGTAAAACTGCGCAATTATTTTATGCAACTGAAGGCAATTCAGCGGGTATTATTTTACAAAAATTATTTTACTTGCCAATGATTACTGGTTGATTATACACCAATAAAAGTGTCTGGAAGCGGTGATGCCTTGACCAGATTGGTTAAATGCGTTTTTTTATATGACAGCTAGAAATCACGGATTTTCACATTTAAGTTACCACTCAGCCTGACCAGATTTAAGCTCTTTTATTAAAGCGCAAATAGTCAGCATTGTCTTCTAAAGAGGCTTAGCAATGCTTAGAATATCGTAAAAGTGATTTCGACTTGCCATTCCATCAAACGAAGTGATTATGGCTAATTTTAGTTCCAGCCATTTCAGGGAACCATGTGTGCGTACTGATTGACCTCTTTCTGCGCCAGTAGATTAAAGAAATTAAATCTGAGAAAATAAGTGCGTGTGTGTGTGTGATTAAATTTATTTAAATGCGCTGTTGCTTAGCATTGCTTGGTGATGCTGAAAAACGTGCTACTGCGTTTTTTGGGGTGGATGCGCTCAAAAATGAAGCTGCTTAATTTTCCTGCTCATTTTGTTTAAATTGAAGATCTAATTTCGCATCTTTTGTGCCAGCAGATCACAGATATGCATTAGTTCAATGAAATTGTCCGATCTGATTGGACGAGGTGGCTGTTCATAAATACCCCTTTTAGCATTTCATCAGTTTTGACTCATAATAAGCAGCAAATGTTTGTTCTATTTCTGGCGCTGTTTCGGCCTAAATACCAAACTGTTTGCGACAGTTGCTTGTTTATTTCTTATCGCTAAACAACAAATAACCCTGATTTTGGAAAGCTACAAACGGATGTGTCTATTCAAGATGGTCAGAAAAGACACGAGAATAAATTATCTTATTTAGTTAAGTAGATTTTGTTTAAATAGCTCTCTCGATGCCAATCATGATGGCGACCCCATTGTCCTGGTTTCTCAGAAAAACTTCTCACAATAAAGTGCTTCCTTTTGCGTTGCCATGGCTACAACTGAAGTGTAGTACAATGCAGCGTGACGCTCACATGAAAACAAAGCCACCTGACCACTCACTTGCGTAATCACGGTAGGAAGTGCATCAATTTAGAATATTCTCAGCATGCTTAAAAGAGTACTGCGTTGCTAATTAAGCCCTGTGCCTCGGTTCGAACCCTGTAATCCGAAATGGATAACGCAAATGCTTAAATCGTGTCCAACGGCAAAAGCTAATGATATTCTCAGGAATCTAGACTTGTGATCACACGTACAACATCCGGATCAGCGCATTCAAATGAGAAGTAAATCTGAATCATTACAGCCCTGTCAGCCAATAAAATCAATGCTTTATTTAAAGCACTTTTGAGCCAATGGGGTGAAATTATGAAAAGTGTATGGTAAATAAAAAATTGTGCACATAGCGAATGATGTGGAAAATAAATATCTATATAAACTCGGGATAACGCCTCAGGAACTAATAATCTCCCCAAGGAAAGAGCTGTTGGTTTACCAGAAGAAACGGTAATGACAGTAAATTCCTCATCAGCTATCTATATCTTCAAGGTCACCAAAGTGTGTGTGCGTGAATGTGTTTTTGTGACAAACACTGGAATGCGAACGTGGGCTTGCGTATAGCTTTCAGTTGCCTTACGCAGCGCATCACTTCACAAACTAACTTGTAATCATTTTCATCGTGAACAGCTTGTGTTCAGTCAAACAACGTTGAAATGTATTGATTTGTGCAGTTTGCCCAAATGTCATTCTAGCCTGAATGCCATAAGAGGGCGTCAAATTATCCACTTAAAATTCCATTGTTTTGTGTAATCAACAACCTTTGTCAAAACACGTTTTAATCGACAGTTGCGCTCGCGTCGGTCTTGTTTTGATAGCAACAATGCTGCTTTCAATGACTATTTCTGCAATCAAAAGGACGAAGAGACACAGCTCCTTTTCAAATTGCCCATTCCTGCCGGTTTGCTCCAATTGATTCTTGATCCAGTTAAAATCGTTCAATGTTTTGTTGTTTAAATTCACAACACACTGCCCTCCCACGTAATCAGCAGCATTATCTTCTGTGGCACAAGTCAGTTTTCATTATGGTGCACCGGACTTGTTCAAAGATGGTTTGAGACACCAAAAAACAGGTACTGATTGGTTGGTAGCCCTGGAAGTAGTTGAGGACCAATCGAAATTCGCATTTTTCAGGCTGTCCATCTGCGTTTTTTGGACTTCGAAAACTTCGACTTGGATGACTACGAGTACAATGAGGTGAGAACTACCTGCTTATTAAGCTTGATAAATAGTTTTATTTTCTTCTAATCTTGAATATCTACTTGTAGAAAGTTGAAAACGGCGATCTTAGTTGGATTTTGCCGAAGAAGTTCATCGCGTTCTCCGGACCACATTCACGAACCATGCTTGACAACGGTGAGTTAGTGTGCCATTTGGCGAATTTGCTACTTCTAACCCAAAAAACTTGGGGTAATTTCGTCCACCTAATTTGTGTGGGTGTGTGGATGTCACTATGCGACGTGGGCAATTGCTATTTCTCACTGCTACCAGCTTTAAAACAACTGGTCTATGTAGCAGCGATGCCTGTAGATAACATTTACGTGGCAGGCACACTGCTTTTTCACACACACCTTCACTCCCCAAGCGAAGGGAAATGCCTGAGGTTAGATTGTAACTTGCACCTTGACTGCGTTAGGCTTATGTAGTGACCAGGAATTTGTTTAAACCTAATGGCAATTTGTCATTGGCCTGATTACCGATTGGAAGATTTCAAGGTTAGGCAGTTAATTAAACTACTTTGTTTAAATTGCATATTTGACCTTCACATTCCAAGTGCGCGTCAATATTTCAATGTGGAATTAATCGTGCTCATTTCGTTTGTTGATGGGTTTATTTACCATTAATTAATGAAATTTAGCTTGACACCAAACCCTCTTTTCCGAGCAAAATAAATTTCTTGGTTTTTCACCGTCCAGATTATCGATCTTTAAGCTAGCGGTCAATTTTGGTTGTTTAAATTGATAAAAATTGGCTTTCTGTTTCGTTTTTGAGTCCTGTCTACTGCATCAATTTGATTAAACCAATAGATATTTACGTTTAAGTAGAGTCAACCTAGTGAGAAACCCTTTTAACAATATTTATCATGCACCACGATCCGTTCTTAACACGCCAGGCAACGTAAATAGATGAAATACTCGTGGCTTTGTTTTCTGTGAACTTAAATTGCGACATTTTGGTTGCGTGAACAGTTCAATGGCCCAAAAAATTGTCATATGGGAACGTTTCTAGCTGGTTGTAAACATTCATGCTAATTCTGCCTGCGGCTAATGCACACGCAACGCAAACAACTCCTACGTCGGCAGATCAGCCAAAGTAAATTCTAGTCACGAACCGCCAGCCAATTAGGAGGCTCATTAGCTACAATGTTGACCTTGTTTTCTCGGATATGCACGTTGGACGCGGGAGGCTAAATTTGAAACTCATTAATGCAGGAACTGGTGGCTTCTGAGCGATAACCCGCATGCTTTTCAGACTTTTTTCACACTCAAAAAGTCAGGCAATTAGTGTGCGCTTTTATTTCCTTCAAAAGCCTAGTCTTTTAACTGTAGATCTCTTGAGAACTTGTATTGACCTTGGATTGACCAATAGACGAGAAGCCATCCACATTGTCAGCATCTGGTTGGTTAAAGTCACAGGTTCTAAACACTGTCTTGATCCGCCGCACAAAGTGGGTAATCGTCTATTTGCTTCACAATCGGAGTGTGCGGCTTTGTTTTCTCCACGTGTCTGGTCTTTTAACTGGAAGTGCCTCTTTTGAGAACTTGAACTGACCAATAAACAAGGAGACATCCACAGTAATGGCGTCGGATTGGTTGAAGTCGTTGGTTCAAACTGTTGCCATTATTCTCCCTTTAGGTTATCCTCTGCACGCCCCAGAGTTCTACTTGCCCTACTTCCGGAAACACAATGTCTCCAACGTCATCCGATTGAACCAGAAGATGTACGAGGCCTCCAGGTTCACGCGAGCTGGCATCACCCACCATGACCTCTTCTTCCCTGATGGCTCTGTTCCCACCGAGGCGATCACCCGACAATTCCTCGAAATCTGCGAAAATGCCACCGGTGTTATCGCTGTCCATTGCAAAGGTACTCTTAAGTAGTCTATTCTCACCAATATTTGCTGGAACATCGCTTTTTTGTACCAATGGGTGTCAACCGGACCTATCTCGCATTTTATGTGTTGTAGGCCCAAAGACAAATCCGGGTCAGTGATCATTAAGCAAATGTACTTTTAGGCCAGCAGTACGCATATACACGTACACACACACATATAAATGCTGAAATGTGTACTTTAACGTACACTGGTGGCCTGAATTATCGTTGCGAGGTTTTTATCTTTTCAAAATCTTTTTGCTTACCCTTCGATGATATAGATTTTTGATTAGTAAAAGATATGATATTTGTGGCGATTTAGCACATAATCATCCACTAGGTATTCCAGTCAATAATTATCGATTTTTAAAACGGGAGTTGAGGTAGATTTGGCCTGTGAATTATCGCCTATCTGGACACATTGGTCAATTCGATCAGATGTTATGGTAATTGTGGTTGAAAACAAACTAAATTGTACGATCTGGTCTGGATGTTCACCACGTCATCATACATTTGTGTTGCCATCACCAAAAGTGCACCTTCCAACTATTCAGCTGGATTAGGCCGAACTGGCACCCTGATTGGCTGCTACTTGATGAAGCACTATCGCCTGACAGCGGCAGAGGCGATAGCGTGGATTCGCATCTGTCGTCCCGGCTCGATCATCGGTCGACAGCAGACGTGGCTCGAGGAACACCAGGTCTGGTGCTGGGATGAGGGTGACGCCCATAAAATGCGTCGTCGGAGACAGGAGTCACCTTCGCCGTTGCTGAACCGGCGACGCAAGGATCTTCCGGAAGCTAGTGGTGCTCAGATTCCTCGACCCCCGGGCAAAATCATCTACGTCTCATCTGACATCAAGCCTGCAAGGCGGGAAGACGCCTCAAGGTGAGTGCTAGCCTTCGATCAGTATATTTGCTGATGTTCAGCAACAAATGGACTCCATCATAATCCTCGAAATCTGTTTCTAGGACGGTGGCAGCTCGAAGCACCATCCAATTTCCATGCAAGTTAGTGTCTGACGCTTATCAACCCTAGTTCATGGTGTTTACATCCTGATTCCCTCTAGAACTCTTCTCACCCATGTCATTTTATGGCTAAAGGCGGAAACGCCTTCTTCTAGCGCTGACTTCCCATGTGGACGAAGAAAGCTCGTTTTATATTCTGACGCTCCTTCTTTGCCTCCAGATTGCCTGCAGCAGAAGCTGGTGGTGAATTCTCCCAACCGCCCGTTACCGCCACGACCTCACTCCCCGATGAAGCTGACGAAGAGGGCTTGCCAGTGATCCTAGTCAACCCCAATCCAGATCCCCCAGCTGGCAAAGCCCGCGTGCGTCTCAACGGCGATGGCAAACTTGTGTACCACCACAAAATCCAGATCACTGGGCGGTCCCAGTCCCCACCTCCACTCACCACCAACGACACCGACGCTAACGACTCTGACACAGCGAAAGAAGGCACCTCAAATCGCGCAATGCTTGGCATGCCAATCAGCCGATGTAAGTTGATTAGGGTGCCTAGAGTCCTTGCAGCAAAGGGAACAGCTGGCTTCAGACTGGGTCTGCCTACCTTGTGTTATTACCTCGGATAATTTTCCCCGGCATTAATTTCGTGGTTTGAGCTTGCCTTCTTGACTGACGTCACCAAAGTCTACTTCCTGCACAAAATTATCGAGTTATTTACCTCCACAAAATCTACGTGGATCGAGTCTAACCCATCCATAACCAAAGCGCATAACTTCTTATTTCTAACGAACATGTCAGAAATACTCAAAGTATTTAACAACTTCTTATGTTGGGGCCAAAAATAGTTTGCTTTTTATTTCCTGTTGACACAACTTTATACAATTCCACGATTATCGTGGTAACTTGGATTCCTAGTTGTTCGCGTTGCATAGAAAGTTAGACAGGATTGGACACCTAACAAGGCCATTAAGTTTTTTCGATTGCGTGAGAAAGTAAGAAGACTAGAGATTGTGGAGTCGCACCCACTTACTCACTAGACAGGCTAAATTTAGTCGTGGAAATAACAGACAAGCAGTGTGTGAGTCATCGCCAAGCCTGAACCAATCAATAAACTGCTGGCAGATAACCATTCATGAGTCATGCGAGCGCATCTCATCCAATAAATGTCATTGTTTTAATATAGCAATGGATCTCCCGCACAAATTGAATCCCTCGGCAGCCAAATCCGAGTTCACGCAGGGCGACGAGCTGAATCGTATAAAACTGATTCGCAAGAGAATGACGCCACGTCGAGTGGACGAGTCCAAGAATTCCTCCAACCTAGCCAGTTCCTTTCCCCGCGTCGGCAGTGCTGAAAAATTCCTTCGCAATCCCACTGGAGACATCTGCAGCGTCGAGGGACTTGACCAGAGGGACAAAGACACCCCTAACGACGCCTCCCCCGACGATGGTGGCGCCACACTCGATTCGGCAGATGCGGTCGCCCATAGTCGACTCTACTACAGGGCACAGGACTCGTCTAGTCCTCCCGTTCTTTACCGAAGCCCAACGATAACTGCGTCACCGACTTTGAAGGCAAAAGATCGTGGGACACGTGAATCTTCTTATGTAAACGGCGATGCGATCGACATACGACCAAGGTAATGCACTTCGTTTTCTCCATCCAACTTAGTTTCAACTACAACTTTTCCACGCTTGGTAGTCATTTAAGTAAGTCGGTCTGGTCTTTAACTAAAAACATTTCTTCAGGATTTTGCACACGCCGAATTGAAATGGAGAAGATATCTGCAAGAGACACAATGGGACTATTAGTGGTCATGAATACCTAAAAAAACGGATGTTTGTCTTGCCTAGAACGCACCGACGTGTACCGATTATGTAAGAACCCATTTGGCGGTGTGCTTTCAACACCTAAATTTATGCAAACATGCGCGCACAACTGACTCCCTTTGCTAATTTTACGATTTCTATCACCCAAAGTTGTTCAGTAAATGGTTCGTAAGTGGACCCTTTTCATTGGTCTAACCCTGACCTCTAACCTCTGAACCAATGACACCAATGACCTTGCAACATAATGCTATAAAATCAGTTGTAAGGTCCTGTGAGATATTTGGGGGTTTAACATTGACATCTCCGGAACAAGGTCTTAATGAGGCTCCTTTCATTGGTCCACCGCTGACCTCTGACCTTTGAATTAATCTAGTCCAAAATCCTTCGTGAAGACTACCACTAATCTCATTAGAAACGACCCTGAGGTATTGCGGTCAAAAATCAATTGTTAGGCCACCTAATTCTGCGAAAGATTTGTTCTTTTAACCAAAAGCCTCCTTTGGCCTTGACTTGACCTCTAGTGGCAATGTGGATGGTATCAGGTCTGGAGCAAAACCAATGGCCAATCAGAATGTTCGCGAACCACCAATAGGAGGGTTGCTTCACGCTGATTGGTTGACAGCACTCTTAAAACACGCAATTTGAAGTACAAAAAATGAACTTTAGTCAAGTACATAATTTTGTTAAATTATCCTACGGCAAATTTAAAAAGTCGTTATTTTCAAAGTTCTGGTCTGTTTGCCATCAAATGACCTCCTTAATCATCATCATCAAGTTCACATAACCGTTCTTTAAGTCCATTGGTCAAGACTTACGGCGAAAAATGACGACAATCTAGTTTCCCTAGTATCGTCCAGTAATTTCCCACGAGTTATCAAACAATGCCTGTGATTGGAAAGTTGCACGTCCTAATCTCATTTAAAAGCCCATATTACCGAAGCTGTGTGGTTTTCTTTAGTGAAATTCGACAAATTTTTCGGAACCTAACTGTTATACCTCTTCCCTCGTCCAAGGTATTTAAAGCGACCTACAGCTGTTACGTGTGATTCGTCTAATTATTGCTTTAGTCTTCTCACGAACTTCAGTGAGTCGATCAGGACTTTGGCCAAATCTGATTCGTTTAATTTACCCAAAACGTGCAGCAGTTGACAAAATGAACATTTTTAAAGCAAGCTAAGCCCTTGTCGATTCTATACACATGATCTTGATGTTAAATCGCATTGATTCACAC
Organism: Mesocestoides corti; assembly: GCA_900604375.1. Classification (NCBI taxonomy): domain Eukaryota; kingdom Metazoa; phylum Platyhelminthes; class Cestoda; order Cyclophyllidea; family Mesocestoididae; genus Mesocestoides; species Mesocestoides corti. The sequence continues at coordinate 53,764 of UXSR01005436.1, forward strand.
TCGTTAGTCCTGTCGGTCCATTCTCCCACACATGCATCCCCTCTCTCACAACACACCGTTAGCTAAGCGGAACCTCAAATCACACCTCATTAAGGCGAATAGTAATCCTGGGTTTCCAATTCGTGTGATTGCGTTCACCTAGGTCTCGATGTATACACACTTATAACTCGTGTTGTCTCACGCTTATGAGCTGTAAGTACACACGCGCAGACGCCACACAACGATAGCAACCTGGTTGAGCTCTGAAGGTACGTAATTGGGCCAGAATAAACTCGGTTGTCTTGACGTGGTTTGAGACCACATGCCGGGGCCCGTAATCTATTGAGCTTGAGTTCGTGGTCCCTTCCATTATTGCTGCAACCAGCCATTTTTGAACGGGACAAGTTGGAAGGTTGCTGGTTGAAAGGCGTTCCGTGGTGCTTCACACTTTTAAAGTTCTGATCCGCTTACAGCCATTTGGCGTCGACCCGGGAGAACACTGGTACCAACGGCTTGCGAACTCTGCCCTCGGCAAATTCGCACCGATTCCTCCTTCCACAGGACCCACTTCCTCTGCCGACGAGCCACCAGCGCTCCTCGCAGATGGGGCTACCTCGCTCCCCACCAGACACCAGTCATCGACTTTTGCGTGGTCGCCGGCCCCAGCTGAAGGGCGTTGAAGTTCTCGATGTTGGTGAAACAAACGGTGGAAGCAGCAGCAGCGGCATCAACCACACCCCCACGGCCACCAAATCTGTCCTCCCCTCAACGCTTCCCCTGCCCGCTCCTCGCTCACCTCACCAAAATGTTCGCCTGTTTCCCCAAATGAGGTATCAACTTATGTGTTTACATGCTATTCTCACAGTTTCAAGATTTTTTTTTTACTCGTCAGCACCAAAATTCGAAAGCAGTCCACGCTGCATGTTCTCTGTCTTAGCATTATCTCCATCGTAGTGTCACGAAGTTCCGCATTTGCGAAAAGGCGTTATTGCAGCATTGCGTGACAAGGTCGTTCCCCTGCATATTTAACAAATTCAACTTTAATTAGCCAATCATTTGTCTTGGAGGGTGGTTAATCAAGTAGATGTGGAATTTGTATGACAATAAATTCATTATTACACTACGCTGGGCTAATTTTTTCAAGTCCGGAATTGGACATTCGATGATGACTCCCAAGAAGTCGAAACGTCAAGATTCGTGCGCATCGCCACCTTTCAAAAACAAATCTTTGCAGCCGCGTAAACTACATCTAATGGCCAGACTAAGCAACCAATCACATTGTGCACCAGGATGTGACCAACCAATCGGTAATCTGTGCACTGCGTGGGGATAAAAAAATGGGGCACGGATGTCCATGTGAAACTTGCACTCTGCTTCTTTATCCCACGGAAGGCATTGCATTCTGGGTTGATTTTTCGAGATTTCGCCAATCACGGCGAGCTCAAGTTAGCCTCAAATTGGCGTGTGAATGACCAAGTGCTCGTAATTCTGGCACATTATCATCACAACGTCACGTGCCTGTGCCATTTGCTAGCTTGCTTGCGTTTAGCTACTTCCTGTGGACGTAATTTTTTCCAAAAGAATTCAGCAATGTGGTTATAAAGTCTCAAGGGCACCAGAAGTATAGGCGTCATTTTCAAACTGCACCAAAATAGTTGAATAGGGGAAATAAAGCATCAACATCCTATTGGCCACTCAATCATGACAGTCATTTGAATTGAAATGTTTAAGGTCATGTATCATATATATTGTATTACATTGATCTGTAGACCCCTTCAGAGGTTGTCGATTAATCGCGAGGGCAGTGGTGTGCTACGAGCCAGTTTCCCCGACGACTCGGCGTTGAATACAGAGGCCGGAGGGTCGTCGACTGCAGCGACGCGAAAGCGCGTCGACTTCGTGGCTCCACAGGTCGCCGCCTCGAACACCCTGCCATCGAAGACGCGCAGCGTGGCCGACAACTTCTACCAGCGTCTCAACCAGAACAACAACAGCAACGTCACCAATCACAATTCAAGTGACGTCGACAATAAACCCTTCTTCTTGAGACCCTTCAGGAATTTCCATGATTCTGATGATTTGGTTGGGATCAAGTACGTCGGTTGTGTGATCAAATACTGCCAAGAGCGCAACTGTGCTTTCCAAATGAAGCCTTTTGAAAACTGTGGATTTCTTATCCGTGTATTTAATGCACTTTGACCTTCAGAAAGTTTGCTGCAGAATGGCAGATAATTTAAGCATCAGAAACCGATTGAGTAAACTAAAATGATTTGGTCAAAAAGATTTTCAAACTGTTTGCTAAAAATGTGAGAAATAAGGGGTAGTTGAGAAGGCGCGTGCATAAATTCGACATGACATTAATTGTTTGTTTGAATGAATTCACCCACGAGGTTATTATTTAAAATGGAAAGTGGGAAGTTAGATATAGTCGTGTTGGGTTATATGATGTTGAGACGTTTTTGCGATTTCGTGAATAATAATCCACTGCTAACCATTAAGGACATTGCTGAGTTACCGACTGTTGCCTACTTGACTGTAATTCGCCACGGAAAACAACTAAAAGGCACTTCGAAACCCCATATTTCAGTTCCACGTTGTTTGTTCTCACTGCCATTTATCACCTCACTTGTCAACAAAACGAACCATTCCTGGATCACGTCACTCCTGAAAAATGATAAATGGTTTGTGAATAACAACAGGAAGCGAAAGAGCGAAGTCTCCGGCACATGCCGAGTAGCCGCATCCCCTGACAGTGTTCTGGTGTGGGGTTGCGGAAAGATTGTCTTGTAGTAGCAACTGCAAAGATTAACTGTGAGCAGGGCACCCAATTAGAGTTTAACGTTCAAATTAAGTCAACCCAAAAGGCACCTTTTTTGTCACCGTGGCAACGCTAGACCACACGTTGCCCAATTGTACAAGTGACGATCGGAAATGATATTTTATTTGCAAAAACTAGTTCCTTGGAAGACGTTAAAACTGGCCTAAGAATTCGTTTGATGAGAAAGGAACGCAGAAACTTGTAAAACGATCAGAGAATGCAATAGGACACGCTGGAGTGTGCATTGTTGAAGAGTGTTGAAACTTGTTGTTTTTTACCTTGGTCAAATTTTTGATCCACAGGTACAATGGACAAGTCCTAGGTCGTCGAAATCCACGAGATCGGGCTGCGTCTCCTGCCGCTCTCTCCACGCCGAACCTCGTCTACCGCCATCACGTCCGCAGCTCCAGCCTCAAGTCCCCCGTGTCCATTTTGAACTCTCCTGTTGTGTACGCTGAGGTCCAAACCAATCCCCCGCCTACCTTCGATCACAGACCTCGAGCAAGTGTACGTTAGCAACCAATGAAATTTGCGCCTAGTGGTTACGCTCGTGTTTCAAATCGGTCGGAATAGGACCATCTGGTAGAATGCACAATGGGTAATCGAGAGGTCATGCGAGTATTTCATTGTACTGGAAAAGGTCAGCAATTTAACACACCATTAACATCTTCGTTACAAAAATGCCCTTTATAAGATTGCTCATTCAAGGGCACGTTGTCTTTTTGTGATTGGTCGAAATGCCTGCGTCATCACGACTACTGACGACGACGTCCAGGCGGTGAAATTAAACATTTTTGTGTGTTGCTGCTTTAGTCGGTTGATGTGCGACTACCGGGCAATGTAAGTTGACTGACGAAGCTGCCTCCCTTGCACGCACATTTTGCTGCACGATTAACGCCCATTGGGCTAGATTTTTTAATAACTGCGCGTCGAATGTTTCACCGAGTACAAATTTTGTTTAAACTGAGTCACGTGATTTTGGGATCCAAAGGGGTTATAGGTATCTAGAGCCCAATAAAACTGTGTACCTGTCTAAATTTGCAACTGTTATATAGATGACCTGTCATCCAAGCTTTACGCACTTCGAGTGTTAGTCTTCTACCCTTAAATTGTTTAAATGATATGCTAGTTTGTGATTGGCTGATGTGCAACCGGTCCCCAAATGGACCTAAAGCGATTTCCACATCGCTTCGAAGGTCTGATCACGTGTGCATGTACTCTTGTAAACTGACTTTGAAATGCTTTTAATCAAGATTACCCAAACACCGCTTTGGCCGCCACACCAATCCACAGGCCTCAATTGGGCTTAGCGGGGTCAGGAAGCGGGCAGTCTGGGCGTTGCCTTTGCGCTCACTTTCACTGCCTGCATCCTGGTCTTTTCAGCTCTGCAAATAATGCACTTTTCGGTGTATTTTGCTCGAATTTTCGGTGAAAAGTTGAGGCTTTTGACAAAGAGTTCGGCCAACAGAAAAGGCACTAGCTAGGAGAAATGAAGCTCATATTTTCGGCTAATGGCCACACAATCAAAAGATTCGCACGAGATGAAACAAAAACAGGCGGTGTTGCGACAATGAAGCCTAAATTCCCACTCGTCTTTCTTCAGTGGATTCAACACTTAACTGTAGTAGTTTTGGTTTTCAAGATTGTCAGGTACAAACTTTTTTTCAAAATGGATATTGGTGTGATGCAAAGTGTCCCAATTCATAGCTTTTGCGTGATTCGTTGATTACATGACCTTGTGACGACAAACCCTTACGCGCATTGGCTCACAATCGATGATTACTTACTAATCGATTGACTGTTAATCACATACAAGGCACAGAATTGCTCAGAGACATGGCTTGGCCTGTCGAATGAGTGAAGCACTGTGATGCCATTAGACAAAATATCATGTTCTCATTGTCTTAATTCCACCACCACCACCAACAACAGCAACAACAACAGTTCTAGCACACAGATAGCACACAAATTGCATGGCTTATCGACCTGCTTAAGTTACTTTATGAAAATGCATGGGGCTACTGCCTAATTAGTGATGTAATCGTGTTAAGTGCTGAAATTGAACGTCTGATCGCCTGTTGTTGCTTCCCTCTTGTTAGTACCGATCGTCTTTCAATCAACATTAACTTCGTCTTTCGCACCAAAAGACCCCCCACAACATCGACAAATGGACGAATCGCGTGGAGCTCTACACGTCCGACAATGAAGCAATGACGAAAGCGGTATTGTGATGTATGCAGATATGCACATGTATTCACACACCCACCTCCCTTAACTTCCTGTATGTATTTTTTATCTCTCAGATACCCTTGTCTATCCAAGTGCACACCTCATTATCAGAGTCCTAAGACAAGTATTTTACATAAAAATCACAGTGAACAGAGACAATTAGACCCCCATTAAACGAATTCGCCGAATGTAGTCCTCAGACCTACCCCTCACTTCACCCAGAAACCCCCTCTACCTGCCTGCTTGATCCGCTATTTTTTCTGGCAGTTAAATCAAGAAATATAACTTCAGAGCATGCTTTGTGAAACGCTGAGCACTTGTTCCAGGCTCTGTTGGCTACTAGCCCGTAAATTATGTGCAGCCAAGTCACAAACCGTGTGACCCGTTTTTGACATGAAAGTTGGTTGGCGCAAGATGGCACGTATGGGAGTAATGACCACACACAAGGCTAGTTTAACAGGTCTAAAATGTGTGTTATTGTTCTAAATGGCCTCACCGACAGGTGGTCAGTGGCTTTGGTTTGTATTGATTGGTTCTTTTATTAGAGTTCTCCCATTGGTCGAGCACTGGCCAATTAGAGAACGGTTAGCGAACATGTGTTCAGTTTTCTGAACGGAGCGCCCAGAGTTTGTCATTACGTTGATTTATTTTACTTTGTAATTTGTTGACATTGATACTTAATCCACATGAGGTGCCTTTCCAAAATCGAAATAACGAAGTCATAGCAAAATCGGTGTTATCGTTTATTGCAGGAATCACCCGCAACAGTAGCAACAATAAGCTGTTCTTTACCTGCACAATCAGCTTTAAAGTGGAAACCAGGTGCGAGCACAGATAATTTGTGCGATTGGTTCGAACTTATGAATTTTTGAGCAACAAGTTTTACAAGTAATCGCTGTTTCTACTCAGAACAGCTCCTGTTCACGTTAGTAACTAATGCGGTGACAGGTCTTTAGGGAGATGAGTTACAATTCCCAGTGTACATTGAAGAGGTGAGATACGGTTGTGATTGCGTCGATTAAAACGAATCAGCAAGAAGGCGAGACCCATAGGTGAAAGCACAACCAATCAGCGAAGGGCATCCATGTTTGATTTGATGCATCAATTGCCGATCAGTTCCGGGTAACCGTTCATAACTTTAGCCAATATCCCCCCTTCAACTCCAACAAGAGCCACTCATGAAATTAAATTTGAATTTATTAGTGACAAAACCGGGCTAATAATCTAATCTAACTGCTAGTTAAATTAAACTGCGTTATATAAAAGGCGATAACTCCAGACAAAACGAATCCTAGGTTGTCACCACAGCGGCACCCCACCTTGTGAAGCGCGGAAACAGCTCGGGAGGGAACGAGTGGGGGTGAGGGGTGGGGAGGTCAGCGGTGGGCGGGGTGGTGACGCAACATGGGGATTAGCATGGTGGCTGGCACAATGCGACTGCAGATCAGATGGACTGCCGTGAACAGGGGGTACATCTCGCAGAGGTGCAACGAATTGAGCTGAGCGTGGATCTAAGGGAACAACGGTAAACACAACCAGCATCATCCTTAGTATTGCTACGGCCTTAAAAGTTGAAAGTACAGCGGTCGCGACAAGATCGGTGGAATTGAATTATCCAGTGAACATCGAATCACGAAAGTCCTTGAGGGCAAAATGGCTAAATTATTGGGTCAAAATTCAATCAGGTGACAAGTGTTTAATTCAGCGATCTATAGTCAAGTTGACATTAGGTTAGAGCAAGTTTAGCGACATCCTGTGGTGCGCGATGTTAGCTAGAACACAGTGCCGAGCATATTCGCATTGCTGTTTGGTTATTGGTAGAGAAGAACAGACACCACGTCAAAGCATGATTGAACAAAATTTGCACCCCAATATCAATTTGTCGAAACTGTCAACTTAAAACCACATATTAAGCCATCCACAAAAGGAAAACGTGACTTCTCCAATTTGAGTGACCTTTCCGAGGTCAAACTATCTATAACACGTAGATGTATCGGTTTATTGTGTGATCTTGCAACTCTACTAAACTCTCGAATGCTTATTGGTTGGAAAGAGCACACTCACCGAGGATACAACAACCAATCAACGTCGTTGTAAATACTGAACCATTCGGAAGCGCACCTTCTTGCAATTGGTAGAACGTTTAGAACACTTACTTTCTTCGCCGTGTCAGGTCCAGAAGCCACGTAGTCCGGGTTAAAAGACTGCTGGATTTGCTCTAGGGTCATGCCCGCGTACTGCGGTTCTGACATCATTCGACCAATCAGGAGATTGAAGACATCCCAATCATCGCCGAGTTGTGGCATCGCGTCACTTTGGCACAATATGCCTACAAAACACGACTCCAATTCTGAGTGTAATAATTCACAACAAGCCACGTACTGAAATAGTGTTAGTAGTGTTAATTCGGATTTTCGCTTAAAGGTCACGTAAGCAGTTGCTAATTCTGGCACCAGATGCCACCTCCGTGCGTTCCGGAGCACGTCAACAATTAACATCAGTGCATTCAGGACCGAAACACCCAAACCTGAACGCTGGCATTGACCGTTCCCAATCGATAATCTGAAATAAGCGATTCCCACTTCAAAGTGAATGATGTACACCTTGGGACAAGGAACCACTTTTGCGGGCTTAAGTGGGCAGCTGGAATTTGCGCAAATCGAACAACTGCAATGGGCACTTCGTGGGTTTCGGTGTACTTTGGGTTCGTTTTCGTGTTAAGGGGCGCGATAACAGGTTTAATTAAGCAGTTAGTGGGAAGTGCAATTAGATGACGTCTTAATGAGGATAAGTGCACCCCAGCGCAGATGCGAGCCGTGTTCTGGATTGCGATAATTGCATCCTTGTGTACCGATGCCAGCCAATCACATATTCTGAGTGCATGGAAGATGAAATGTTTTAACGACCGAAATGGGTGTCAGCAGGTTACTGTTCTGGAAATCGAGTGCTGTTTCCCTGCAACAGTCAACGAAAACACGGACGATACCAGTGGTATTTTGTCCAACTGAATGCGTCCGCCTGGTGGGAGGTCGCCATCTTGAATGTTGTCGACGCCAACTCCACCGCGAAGCGCTCCACGTGAAACGTCCAACCACCTCACAACTGGTTTCTCGGGATGAAATTTCAGGAGAGAGTCACAAGTCGATACGCGAGTGATACTGCTGTTCTGTGTCAGTGAACCGGAAAAATGTGCGCAAAGGTTAGGACGAAGGCTTGAAAATTGCCCTGCTGCGGTTGCGGAGGGTGCAGCTAAACAGGACACCTAAGTCGCACGGGCTGATTGACCAATCAGTCTGAATGCAAGCACGCACCAGCAGATGCTAAACGACCGTCAGCTAATACCAAAGGCTAAAACCCAATTTCCACGGCGAAAATCACACCATTTAGCTTGTGCTCGGGTGATCAAATCACTATCTCACAAAAGGTTATTCGACTCTTGGCATTATAATGGTTCCACTTCATTTTGCGTCCCGATAATGGAGCGCCGAATCTATTCGCTCTGTGAGTTCGGTCGTGATGGTGTCGCCACGACGAAGAATACGTCGCTGGAATGGTTTGTAGGCTTTCGACACCAATAATGCCATCTGCAGGCTGACTGTAATGCGAACTCCGTAAGAAAGAAATGGTACGAGCAAGCAACGAGGATCTTGGTCCTCACAAGATGATGATTGGCAAATTGTCGGAACGTAGACAGCTCTACACACTGACAAGAGTAGCTAAGACTGCAAAGACAGCGATTTCAATTGCAGTGGCGAATCCCCTTGTGGACGTCCAACTGATGTTTTGAAGTCACCTTTTAAGGAAAATGGACGCTAAACCGAGAGAGGAAGTTAGTCGAGAAAGTGAATATCCCAATCGGGAGACCAAATTTCGCAGCCTGCAGCGTTCACCTGATGGAAACGCGAGAGGTGAATGGAGTTAGCGGGATACCACGAGGATCAAGGTCACTTTGGAGATGGCGACTAGAAGCGTGAAGGACGGAATCAATGCCGGCGGAAACACAAGTCACCAATGTGCAATTACATTATTTTGAACTTGCGAACTGGGTACTGTGAAAGAGGTGGGCTGCGATAACTCACCATAAAACACCGACGTTTTCGGTTAAGAGAATTTGTGGACTAAAAGGTAACCCTCTTTGATTGTCACTCTGCACGGACCTAACGAAATCGCTTTCAATGAGGTTAACAGGAGTCAACAATGTGACAATAAACAACTCCAGTTAAAACCTAAGTACGGTTTTGTTTACCCATGTAGCAGTTAAGGCGACCACGAAGACACGCATAACCGTGCAAAATTAAACCCAGTTTTCGTCTTATTTTTCGAAATTGACCAATGAGAACGTGTCAAGCCTCCCTGTTGTGATTTGGAGTTGTGCCAGACAAAGTAACCTCTAATGGATTACAGTTACGCGGGTGGAAACGAGGTGAGTGGCCGTGGCTTCAAAATCACCGTTCCAGGACACAGAAAGTACAACTTACACTTGAAAAGCTCAGAGATACCACAGCTTTCTAGCAGGGTGGATTGCCTGGTGTCTACAAGAGGAAAACAGGGGCCGTTAGGGGGCCGTGGTGTCAAGGTTAGAGCCTACTTCTTCATGGGGTGAGCATTGCAGAGCGCGTTTGAACGTGCGTGTGAAATCCGGTGGTGGGAAGAGGGGTGTGTATTTACGGCTGGTGTTTTGCAACGACAGTTGTAAAGGTGTTCGACAAAGGTAAAGTAATAATTAATATCAGGTTTGTATATGCAGTTAAGATGCTGCAAATAACTTGAGGTGAGATAGGAGTAGCTTCAAGGAACGTCAGCTTCGTGTACGAGTTAGAATCCTCAGCCGTGAGCGATCAGCTGATTCTAAGAAGAGCTTTCAGACTGTTTGCCAATTGCGACACAAGTGAGAATGGAAGTGAAACCGTCGAAATGTCATTGGCTGCAGGATGTTGAAGTTAAGAGACAAGGGAAGGGTTGCGCAGACGACGAATTGATATAACCGAAGCACCTGGGGTGATTTGTGTAAATGTACGCCCATTGCCTCTAGCGACGCACATCCAGACAGCGTGATAGCTCAGCGTGTCTGTCAAGCCACCTCCCCCATTTTCTCGGCGATTCCAACTACTATCCGTTCGACAATGTCCACTCTAACCAATCAGCACTGAATGTACTTCCTTCTGGACAAAGGAAACACACTGCAAGAGTATGTAAGGCTGAAGCACTTGGCAGCCGAGTCGCAGGAGGAAAGAGGTGTTCGTTTCCCCCAAAAACGTTAGATTTTTGTGCTGTTTGAGGTGAACATAATAATTATTAAAATGGGCATCAAAATACCGCGCTCACGCCTAAACAGCTGGCATTTCTGGTGTGGAACTGATTTGCGCATTGTCGGATAATTTGCGCAGCTACTCACAATTTGATTATCCTCGGACCAAAGGGAGATAAAGCACAGGAAATCGCTTCGAAACTGTGCATGTTATGTCAACGCATTCGCCCTAATTTGCCACCAGGACTCCAACCTTCGTAGATGACTCAGAAAAACACCTAAATCACAGACTAAGCAGTTGAATTGTCATGCATGAAAATCTAGGGAATGTCTTAACTAGCGAAGGGCAGGCAAATTAGGAGATGCGTTCGGAGACCCTTACCGTACTTGGCGTACATGCTGTGGCAATACTGATCAATCTCATACAACCCGAGGCGAATAATGGCAGATTTGGTGTTTGCTCCCAAGTTTAGACCGTCGACAATGCCAGCTGCAACCGAGAGAATGTTCTTCAGAGCTCCACAAAGTTCCACCGTGATGACGTCAGTGGTCCATGTTAACGACAAGTATTCAGTCTGAAATAGAGATGTACTATTGAATATATTCTCAAAAGTGTGAAATGATACTTAAAATTCACTAGATGGTCATAATCCATAAAATTTCGGCACTTTTTTGACTCCACTGCGATTTCGAGCTTTTGTAAGGCTCGAATCTGCGTTTGGGCAATTTTTATAAGAACTTTTTCAGGATGGGCTACGATATAGGTAATACGAATTCGTCATACTCTTCGCCTTTGGTATACGAACGTTGGTTAATACAAAAACTATTTAGAGAGCTATGATAAACAAAGCTTTAATTTGTGAAATAAATTCTCATTGTAATTTATGTAAATGAGCAAGAATGACCTGGTACATTAATTGTTGTGTTATCACATATGGCTACTAGCACGGCATGTGGACATAAATTAAATGATAAATCATCTTTCTGCTTTCATAAAGTATCCACAAATTAGCCACACTCATTTTTGGTCGAATGAATACTACAATAACTTTTTGCGCACGTCTGTGTAAAATAGTCACACAACATATGAAATTTACAAACAATGCTTTAGTTTCCTAACCACACAAAACTAGTTTGGCAAGCAAATTAAAGACCAGCAAAATTGTTTTATATAGACAATATACGATTTTATATACAAATAACAAACCTCTAGCAGACGTTTAACTTCGTCAGCGGCTTCTTTGCTTCTTGATCCAATGGTTGCTTCACAGAGTTCAGCTTTGTCGAGACCCTTCGCTGTCATGGCGCCACTCACCACCACCGGCTCAATCCCTGTCACGCGCTGGATTTCTTCACTTACGAGGCAAATATCCTTTTGCTGAGCCTGAGAATTTGGTTCGGGAACTACTAGACCCTAAAAATCACAACACGCAGGAAATAATGTCAATCAATCACTGTTACGCGGGGTCCCGAAGCGGTGGCTGACAAACAAAAGCAACAATTTCAGGCGTGGCATCTAAATCACACAGACATTTTCCAACACACTGCATTCCCTATAATTTCATAATAAAATATTTACACAGATCATGGATGGATATTTCAATTAAATAAAGCAGGGAAAAAATTTGAGCATTCATAACATGATTTCAAATTAAAAAAATGAACATAGCTAAAATAATGCTTGCAAAGTACTAAGCCAGCCACTTACTTTGGAAAAGGACACAAACAAAACACTTTTTTTCATATGCTGCTTCATGACCTCCAATATTTCGTTGACATGTCGCGTAGCATAGGCAAACAGAATAACATCTGCTGCAGCAGTCACAGAAGATGCGTCGTCACACACGATAACCTTATCCGAAATAGAAATTCCTGGTGCGTATTTCGGATTTTCTTTGTTGTTTTTGATCACGTCAACAAGCCGCTGTTTGGAAAACTCCTCGGATCGTACATACCACATTACCTAATTTGCAATTTACGTAAATGCACAATTTTACCGTGGGCTTATACTCAGGAAATTTTGACACATTGTTTGCAACTAAGTTAGCTAGCACTGTACCCAAAGCACCACAACCGAGAACACAAACTTGCTTCAAAGACATTACGGTGATCGAAACAGGTCAAAATTCATTTGTATCACCCAAGACAGCGGCCTTAAATGCCAATGATATTTTGTGCCTCGATAAAACAAATCTTGTTAAGTAGCTGTAGTTAGATTCATAACATTAAAATTTGAGAAACGTAAAAGTATGTTGTTATCTTTAGCATTAATACAATTTTCGATTTTTAAAATTTATAGTTTCCGAATTAACAAGATCAGGCTATCGAATTTTCTAAAAATTGTTATCATTATAGCACAATGAGAAGACAGAAATTGTTTTTGTGGAAAAACGTCATGCTACTTTATTTTTAGTAGTGCTCATGGACCTTATACATTTGAATACTCTGAAAATGCATAGATGAAGTTTAGTTTCTGCACTTCCTAGCTTGGACAATTATTTCACACCTAAGGTGATAACCACAATTGCGAAATAGTGGATTTTCCTCACCTCCTCCACGTGACCATACATGCCAACTGTTGATGCCTAGTCAGAATACGTATTGAATGGTTTTATCTTCATTGGAATTCGTCAATTGACAAATCGCAGTTTTAAAAACACTCTTGAAGCTAAAGCTGTTTGTAAAATATTCGGATCTGAAGTCCACTAACAATTACCCACAATTGGTCAGATAATTTTTTTTCGAAAAAGGATGATTATGAGATCTATGAAGATGGCTTTTTTAAAAATTAATGGCTGGGTATCCTGAAGCGGGCTTCGAGAATCAATCGTTTGCTATGAGCACAATACAAATGTTCATTTGCTTTATCATGCTAACCTTGCCTTAAGATCCTTATACACTCCAAGTAATTTGTAGCATGTCAGTATCACATAAGATTTGATAGTGCGTCCGGCCAGTATAAATAGTGTGTAAGTAGTCACAGACCAAAGCCACTATCTGGGAGTCTCTAAAGCCCTTTTATTTAGTCCCATGGGAATTTAATTCCACGTTAGTCGGTGAGCATTTCTTAAAAGACTTTGGCTCCAACATATCATTTATCTCAAAGACGCACACCAAAAATTATGCCATATTCCACTTATGTCCTATCAGCTTACGGTTCACCTGTTCCAACAAACCGGCAGATTTGCTCGTCAATCAACCTTAAACATTAAAGTTAACTTCGGTGGTGATTTACAATTACTGCAGTGACCCAATCAATCATAGACGTTGTTTTCTGAAATCATTTTTTAGATCTGCAAATTAAAAAAAACAAAAGACTGGTTCCTTACTGATCCTGTCATCATCAGATGTTACTGGGGTAACAAATTCGCAAAAATGATTTGTTACAAGAGTAACCAGATCTTTTAGAACCAAAGTCCTACACATGCTAACTAAAAAATCTTGATAAAGACTTGACTATTTATGCCCAGGGTGAATCTCCATTTCTTTCATCTAGATGCACTACAGCCAAATACGATATAAAACATATATTATCATATGGGAATGTCCGTGGGTGAGCGTAAACCTCGTGATTGAAATCCTTATTTAAATTCATCTCCCACACCAAATCTCTTTCCCATGCCAAATGTGTACTTTTTTCCACCTCACATTGTAAATCAATTTTTAATAACCAACCAATTGTCAGACCTCCATGCAACCCTCTTGCTCAGTCTTGCATCAGACCTTCAACTTAGTAGCAGACATTAGAATATACACCAGTCAATCTCAATATTGTCAAGAGGCACCAAAGCACCATTAGATATGGCAAATACAATTCAAATATCCTTTCGAAGGTCGATAATTTGAAATCTGTGTTTGTCCCAAACCACTATCTTTCGGTGATTGGTAGAATTCGTGTCGATTCTCGGATTAAATACTACTGTTGTCAAACTACACAAGCCATATAATCGATACGGCTAAGACTGAAACTGAATTCAACTTCAAGGATATTGCAACTGTTGACAAAAGTTCGTTCGATTCTTGTTCCTTGCACCCACGTGTGCCAACATCTCAAACAATGTGCTTTACGATTTCCCCGACTTTGGACGCTGCAAACAGCAGTGTTACCTTCGATTTGCAGCGACCGAGTTTGCACCACCATACAACCCTATAGTTAACAGCCAGTCACAACCTGAGAAGAGAGAGGACAGAGTCGACAGAGGACACGACCGTTTATTGGCGTCACGCCAGTCAAGTAACAAATTCTTGTTCGTTTGTACAGTTTCGCTAAGCATCAATCTCTGAAGGCACGTAGTTGCGTGAAGAGGATTCACGGAAGTCGATTGAATCGTGATCGCTCACATTTGCTGGGTTCCCTCACGACTACTAACTGTGCTGGTTTGTTGCTCGCCACAGATTCTTTAATCCCCTGTCATTCTGTACCCACTCGTTTAAACTACCTATAGAGAAGCTGTTGATGTGCTTAGTCGAAAAAGCACGTCCTTACCTTCGATCTCAAATGGACAAAAGATACTGCTCAAAATGCATAAATTTAAAGGTGTCTTTGATGCTAAAATCGTCAACGAAATTTGCGAAAACTCAGGTGTGGTGAATTCAATCATCCAATTTACATAAAGTGGATTGCGCTCTACAAAACAATTTCCTCACCTATTATGAGTCATTTTAGGTGAGAAATATATTCGGTTTGCAAGCAGCATCTCGGCTAACCGGGACTTCGCAAAACTCATTATGACATTGGTTGGCCTACAAAAGTTAAGTGTAATCACGACTCCGTGTTCATGTTCGAAATGCAGATGGTTCTCCACATATTTGTTCCGTGAAGACTTGATTTATTTGTGCAAAATTCAAATGGCGCGTTTAACTCCTATGGGGTTAGCTATGAACCCTCATCCTCAAATTAGTAAAAACCACTTGCTTCCAGAGTCAAACGTGTAAAAACAAATTAATGTGAACTTATTCTGATATTGAATAGACGGCGCTCCATTAACACTTCACCCGATTCGATGGGTTTGCTCGAATGCACTTCGGAGTTTGCTATTAGTCGATCCAACATAAACTGACGACTTTTTACCTGTACAACCACATCACCACTGCGATTCGAGAACGATACCGCGGCCGCAACAACCCCTCTAAAACCAATGTTTCACTTATCACAGCCCTCTCCACTCACGTTTGCGACTTCATGTGGCTTGGGAAACTTCCACAGTTCTTCTATAAAAAACAGAGCCTATCAGCTGATACTCAGCTGTTTAGACTCCGCACCCTCCACACCAGGCTCCAGTGGCGGTTATCTGCCATCGGCTAACGTGGACTAAGTTTCCATGTGCATATTTTGCCCTATTCTTGCTGCTGCAAGCCAATAATAATTAAAAACAACTTGAAAGATGGTAAGTGCGTTTGAGTAAAGACGGAGGGGTACGCCTCTGATTGAAACAGGGGGCGAACGTGAAATGCATGAATGCTTTTTTCCGGATAACACCGTGGAAGAGACCGACTTGATTGTCATCAAAAGCATCAATGATTGTGATTGGGTATTATCGCGCATGGTTATGATGACCTTGGAAGTGCCGAGATTGGTTTTGTACATCGAATTCACGCTGTTCGGAGGCGCTGTTTGACAAATTCCGCACCAGTCGATTCAACTGGACCCACTCGTCTGCCTTGGGCATCGCCAGATTCTGAAGAAGAAAGGAAATGCTTGGTTGAGTGAATCCGAATGAGCTAAGAGTGAAGAGCCGATGGCAGTTTGGAGAAAAGTACCTCATGAAGCTCAAACAGTCGAACTCGACCATCATCGCCACCGACAGCCAAGTGAAAACCTTTCTTATGAAAGCGGCATCTGTTCAGCAGCGCGTCACCTCCAACTTGTGTCGAGGCAGTTGGAACCTGAAGCAGACAAGAAAACACGCAACCAGGGTTAGTGCAAAATCAGATCCAACGCCCGGAACACTGGGCAGGGTTTCACGAAACTCCGGATCCAAACAATCGTCAGAGTCAAACAGGGCACTAGGAACAACGCTGAAGGTTCTACGAGGAAGGAGTTGACGTACCTCATGATCCGAGTTGAGAGACCAGAGGTCGACAGAGCCTCCGAGGTCGGTGGTAGCGAAGAGAGCAGGGTGAATGGGCGAATAATCACAGCCGACAAAGTATTCGTTCCGATCATCGTAGGAGAGGAGGGGGTACGCGGGCTCGCGATGGGACCACAGCTTCACCGAGCAGTCCATCGCCGTGGTCACGAAGAGGGTAGACGGGGGTTCCTCCAGGCCCAGCGGCGCCTCCAGACTGGGCATCATCGCAAGACACGTCACTGGTGCCTTGTGGCTCTCAAATTGATCGCTTATGCCTGCAGTCCTACAGTCATGAAGGAGACATTATTATCCCTCCCTTCGGCAAAAAACATTCGTGTTAGCTCGATTGTGAAATTAAGAAAAATGCAGAGAGGACGGAGATAAAGGAGATGGAAATCAGCACCGCGTGTTTCGTCTGTTTAAAAGTTAAAAAAGGGCAAGAAATGACTGATACCGAAGGCGAACAAAGGCGGCTAATGCGCAGCAGGTCAGACATCCAGCTAATGAATATGGATTTTGAATTCATCGCCAATACTTCTAAATTGACCGAATGTCATTCCGTTAGAAGATTTCCTTCCTACGATGCCGGAGAAACCTTATGGTCCCATGGCGAATTTGACATAAACAGACAACTGAGTTTAACTAGGTAACGTCCCTATGTGGAACGAATTCGCAACATAGACGGTTCGAACGATGGCGTTATGAAAGATTCAGTGTGACCTCCGTTCCAGTCAGAGTAACTGACAGTGCACTGTTCATACCTTTTGAGAGGTCACGCATAATGGATTAGTTTTAGTGGGTTATTTAAAGCACTGTATTAGGCCTGTTAGAAAAAAAGGTGCAATTTGTGAAATCCCACGCACCTCAATCCCCTCGGGGCTGTCGAACAGGTTTGGGCAGATGTTATTGCACACAGAAGAGCATTAAGACGATAGGAGGCTTAGTGTGTTGGGGAAGCATATGAATATTAGGTAAAACTAACACCCAGTACTCACCACTCGGTCGCCTAGGCTACAACGGATATTTTGCGTAAGATGTCGCGCGTTATGCACTGGTGAGCCACCAGGGAAGACGTGAAACTTACTTGTCGTGACGCGAGCCCGCGTACACATTGCCGTCCTGCGCGCCGACCAGGAACCGATTGGCTTCGCCGGGCAGAAAGGCGAGGCACGTGGGGGTGATGGGGTTGGCGGTGCGCTTCGAGGCCGAGGCCAATTCCAGGGACTGTTGGGGCGACCCCAGCATGTCGAAGGACCAGGAGCAGAGCCGACCGTCGGAGGAGACGCTGACCAGGCTGTTGGCGTTCCTGCTGCCCGTCACCGCGAGGCCGCAGATTGCCTCCACGTGGGCTGATCCTCCGGCGAGACGGGTCTTCTGTGAGGGTGTTCGACGATTCGCTCTAGGCAAAGTGAAAGTCACACATTCCAGAGCAGACAAGGCGACCGTCTTTAGGAATAAACCGAGTAGCTAAAAAATGCTATAGGAGAATGATGTAGACAATGAAGGCTAGGGCACCTGCTGTCCCATATGACAATCTGTCCTCCACGCGTTCCACCAATGACCAAATTGGGGTGAAACTCGGTGAGAATAGCGGCGGTGATGTCGACCTGGTAGGTGAAGATGTGTTCTGGCGCTGTCTGGCGATACTTGAGGTTCCACACAAGGCAGGAACCCCCTTCGCTCACGAGGCCATCACCAGCACCATTGTCGATGACGCCGCCGCCTTCTCTGGACTGATAGGCGACTAACAGGAGTTCTGGGTGCACAGCGGACCAGTCGAGAGCAACGACGGAAGCGTCGCAGACGAAGGAATTATCGTAAAAGTCCCCAATATACTTCACCAATTCGTCCTTTCCTTGCCTACGAGATGAAAGCAAGTTAGGTCATCACACAAAGCACCAGTATAAGACATTTTGGAGCGTCGTGCAAAGTACTCACGTGTCTTCGCGGTCCGCGCCACTGTAGTCGAAGAAGATGTCATTAGTATCATCAAGAGCGCGTTCGATGATGCGCGAGGTACGCAGGAAGAAGTCTTGGAACTCCTCCGACTCCATCGCCACCTGCTTTTCCTCCTCCGACAGTTCTCGCGCTAAAATTTGCCCCAAACCGCCCCGGTTTAGTTGCTGCAGCGCTAGCCCACAAACGTAGACTTCAAGCCACTTTAAATTGTTCGGTGACTTTTGCTGTTTTTCAGGCAACTTCTGGTCAAAAAACTTCAAGGTTTTGTCAACAAAACCGAAAATAGTACTATTTTTCCTGAGTGAAAGTTTTACCGGTCGGAAATTTCATTTCCGATGTTTTGTGCTACTTTATAAATAGCAATGATCTGTTTAAATTGAGTCGAATACCTTGTGGTTGAGACGCATGTTGAAAAGAACTGTTGATCAGTGACTAGTAGCTACAGAACGCGACTATTGAGCTGTTTAACGGTCTTCAATTGTTGTGTATGGTGCATCTAACCGCTATGCAATTGGCTGTGTAGATATACGATGATCCGACTGAATTATGACTTTGATTTAGTCAACATCAACCTCAACGTTGAGTGGGAAACATCTTGTTAAGTAACTGACACCACAAATCTTCCACGTCTTCTTCTTATTTGTTTTAAGATATTTTACGACCGACACTAAACCAACAGCTTCAAAAAATACTGTGCGTGTTTTGCTTATGGCCAAAAGCGACCGAAAACCAATGACGAATGAAACGCTTCTTTTGCACAATACACACATCGTTTTCCTACCGCACACACGATCCAAAAACCCAGGTGCATTAACCAATGTGCACGTATGCGATGCGATTTAGCTGAGAGCAATGCTCGTGAGAATTCAACCAAAACGTGAATACACCTCATACAAAAGTTTGCGAGCAATTGTAAGAAAGCAAATGGTGCAAAAAATCACCGGAACAAAGCTGCAATGTGAAAACGTGGACCGAATGGAGCAAAATCTACTGTCCAGATTTCTCGGATAAGGTAAGATGAAGGATATGCCAAAACACACACTCAGAACATTGAAAAATATCGGCATAATCACACATAGCTACCTGCTCAGAAGTTGGGTGACTACAAAATGAGTGATTTACAAATCTCTGGAACTATAAGATCACAAAAGGAAACTTTGTAGTGCAACGGAGATATTTACTTCAAATCAGGAGTAAAATATTTAAAAGAAGTTACTCAGGCTTTGTAGACCAGGAGACACCAATTAGGATAGACCAAAAAAGACGGTTATTAAGTATCACTAAAACGCGTATGATAAAAATTGATCATGATTGCAAGAAAGCTAACCATCAAAAAGGCGCGGCAATAATGCTGCAGCAGCTGGTAAGGACCAATAATGTGAAAAAATCTGTACAGTAGATTAACCAAATTAAATTTACCGGATAGTACATGAGAAAAACCATGAATAGGGTCTGACAATGTCAGATGAATTTGGGATAAAAAAGTTAGAATTTAAACTTACGCGGAATTTGTTTGCTCGGGGTCTCAGAATGCAAAAACCGAACAGATTTATTCAATTCGAGGTTTTTGATAAGCTGCGTCACATCTGGCAGAACTGACTCCTGATCATCGTAGGGGATGGCTGTAATGGCGGGAAATGTGACGTTGCGAAGAATGCAACAACTCAGATTGCTTAAATATCAAGGGCCTTTACGAGGAATATCAATTAATGTTACCGACATACAAACGAGCGATATCCGCAGTAGTCAAAAAATAATGCACAAGTATAAGCAGTCAGGTGAGGTAGAATTGCAGCATAGGTTAACTAAAAACAATCCAAAAAAATCTCTAGAATGATGTGTAGTACAAAAAACCAGTATGGAAGTTATCGTACATACACTATAAATGGACACCATTAACCGCAAACAAATGCTTCCGTCAATCGAGGCCTACCGCTAAAGGAATCACGAATCAATGGAGATAATAAATGGGTAACGGGAAAAAACCAACACTATCTTACCTCCAATTTCATCATCCCAATCAAAACTTTGCAACCCAAGATGAGAACGTGACGCATCATCGTCCCACCTATCAATGGTCGGTGCTAAATAGAACCCCGAGTGACTCGAATAAATTTGCTTACACTGCACCTCTAACAAAACATCCTGTTCTGTTTGAACTTGCTTTGAATATGTTATAAGCTCTCTTGGGTTAACACAGCACTGAGCAACTTTGGAAACTCCAAGTTTCGGAGGTGGCTTTTCAACACCAAGTAAACTACTAATAAATATATAATTTGCAGTAGATACTTTGGTGGGAATGTGGTAGCGCTAGCTGACCTCAAACGCTCTTCGTCATCGATTTTTCCATTAGTTGCTACATTATCTGCAACCCCAAGTTCCTTGAGGATCCCGTCGATACTAACAGATTCGCTAATCGAATTAGAATCAAAAACGCCAGCAGTTTGAGGAGCAAAATTATGTTGCAGCTCTTCTTTCTTAAGCCGTTCGTCTCTTAGGGCAGCAAGTCTAGCTTTCTTCCGAGCTAATTCTGCTTTCCTATCAGAAGCAGACATAAGTGGCCACCGGAGACGTTTTACGTTTATTTCGATTTCACCGCCTTCTAATCCAATCCACTAGAATGAAATTACAACACAACGACAAGCTATGCGACGAAAGGTAGGAACGAAAGGAGTATTTTGCAGAAAATGCATGTTAACTTAAAAAGTAAGGGAACACCAACTGCAACACTGTATTAAATACATATTCCATGAGAAATAAATCGAAAAACTTGCTGTCCTTGATAAATAATAAACTAGACAAAATTTCAGGAGTTAAGAACGTGTTTTTCGCCAGATTTACGTTTTGTAAAAATTAGGCTCCTTTTAAAAAAAATTAATAAAGCTGGCTGGAAACAAACATCGAAAAAATGAAGCTAAAAATTACAAACAAATAAGAGCAATGACACGGAAACAATTAAAACCAATATAATAGCATCGGAGGTTTAACTTGTCATTGAATTTACTCATGTAATTGTCCATAATGTAAGTGACGGCAACATTGGTGACGCCCACAATTGTTTACACAGGACTATTCAGAAGTATTAGTATGCATCTTCGCCTAATACAGGCTGGACCCATTAAATTACTACCTTATTTTACCTTAGTTTCATTATAGTCATTTATCATAAATTTCCGGCTTATAGATGTAGCTATTTCCTCCAGCTGGTTATATCCATTGTTGAGCAAACTTATTTCAGGTTAAAATATTTGCCTGAAGCATTTTCCAAATAATTTTATGCTTTAAATATACTGTGGAATATTAATGGATCACCCATATATTTACCAACTCAATTTTTCCTTAATTTCTCCATAATACTAACTTGGTTTTAGCCTGTTTAAGGAATTATTTTTCTATTATTTAACAGAAGTAAAAGATGTGGCATTAACTTAGTCAACTACCCTTCGATGGGTTAAAATTAACCAAATGCAGAAGTAAATTGCCGCTTAGAATGGGAGCATGCAGATAGTCAGGCTAAATAATTTAAACAATTTTAGAGCACGCAGACATCAATCAAAGTCGACGTTTAGTCTTCTCGGAACAGGGGTTAAATTGATAACCAATTCAATTTTATTGAAGGCACTTACTTGAATATCTAGTGGGCAGGAGACTAACAATGTCGTTTTGGCTTTGAATTACATATTAATAGAAAGCATTTTAGAACACAATGAGAAATTCTTGTAAAAGCGGACTACATGAGGTTCTTGAATATAGTTAGCTTTGTTTCCATTATCAGTTCGAGGGCACAATGAAATAATGTCATATTACTCAAATTTTTCTAATAATCTTTGATAATTTATTCTGGTCGTATAATTTCTACGCTTGCATTCAAAAATTCTAATATTTTAATACTATGTTTGTATCTAGCACTCATTAATTACACTGAACTCTACAAAATTAGATCTTGCTGTGTCCTGAGCACTTAGAGTGAAATTTATGTGTAAAACACGGCCCTTTCGCACAATTTGCACAAGCTGCAAGATGTCTGTACTGTGTTTCCAAAAAAACTCGTCTGTAACTCATATCGACTTCATGTAAAAATTATCAAGAGTGAAATATAACGCGATTCAGAGTGCATTGAAATTTAATTAACGTCGCACACTGTGCGCCACCAAACATTAGTTTTTAATCATGTAAAGTAACTATTTCCTAAATGATTCCATAATAGTTGCATTTTTTGCGTGGTAATTATCATTCAATCTTCTTCAGTTCTGTTAGCTTATTCTTAGCATATGAACGTCTATGAAAATATTTACGATTTCATTCAAAATGGGTTAAAGTTGACTTTAGATCAGATATCATTGTCACGATAAACATGACTTTATTTGTGCTTATTAAGGTTTTCACTTAGAATCGATATTAGTCAGATACCTGCATTGATGAGCTGTAAGAAATTTAAATGTACGGAAACCACTACCATTTCTAGAAGTACTCAACAAAAGGTGTGTCCAACTGCAAAATTTAATTTTAGTTAGGCGTATAGGTTACTGAGAAATCCAGAAAAAAATAGAATCCATATGGTAGATATAGTCATAGTTGCTCCATCAAATAAGTGGTTTTTATTATACTCATTTTAATCTGTTTCACTTAAGATAAGTTTTACATCAAAGCGGCCTCTAATTTTCCAATGTTTTGGCAAATAAAGAAATTCAATTGCTCATCTAAAGTAGCTCAAAAAGAACTTTTTTCTTCATCAAAATATGGTTTCCACTATTCGTTATGTGGATATTAGGGTTTTTATTAATAGACGAAGTCACTTATACATCGAAGCATGTCTTGATTACCCACTTCCTTCATTCTTCTGTCTGCATTTTTGACTAAATAAACGGATGTGTTAAAATTTACTTATGAGTCTTGCTACTAGGCATTAATTGTGATTTTGTATGTTAAAAAATCCGGTCTTTAGTATAAATATTAATTAATTAATAATTTCCACTAAACACCAATGGTAGAAAGATTTATCACCAGTTCTTTCAAGGTCGCCTGGTCGTAATTGGGTGGGCCTCTTCTGTGGATTAACGTTGCGTCTTGTCACCCAAAGGCATGGAATGGTTTAAAGGAGTTAGGTCGCGACATACTAGGTTCGTTTTAACCCTTATGAACTTTTTAACTCGGCATGATTTGATATCCCTTCTGTACAGAAAAAGTTTTCATGTCCAACTGATGTAGGTAAATATTATACCTTTTAGCGAGTAGCCACCTACTACTTGAGGTCTGCTGTTTTTTTCCTTAAAAACTGCTTTTTTATAATTAAACTGATGTTTTTTTTGCCCAAGATCACTCGAAAACCAGCTTAAGCATTACTGTCTTTTGGGTACACCTTCACACATACTAATGCAGCATAGAAATCTCCTGGAATAGCTTCCAACCAAGTTTAAGTGTGGTCGTTGAAATAGTGCTTTTGTCTACTTTGGAGTTACTTTTCGTGTGTAGTCCCTTAAAGTCGTATCTCTGATGCTTTCTATTACGCAAAGCTTGCTCGTGCATATTGTGTATTTTGTAATTAGCTAATCAAATTTTCCAGTTACGTCTTGTTTCGTCTACGTAAAGGTGTAAAAGATTCGCTTTCTTAAAGGGCCTTTCCTGAATTGGAACAAGAAATACCGCCTGAACTTCATGAAATTATGAACAGCCTCGAGGATGTACAAAACTTTTTAAACAAAAATCGCAAATCTTTTGAGATTTCAGGCAACGTAAGTCTATTAATCTTGTTGCTCTGGGAATATTTTTTCTATGTGAAAATTCTGACTGGAATTTTTTTAGGTCGTTTTGCAACGTTTGCAGTCGGTCGAGTCCAAGTAGGTTTTTTAAGTTGTATATAAACCATGCTGTTATTTATATATAGTGTCCTATAAGGAGTGAGCTACGTCAATCTCAAAATGCTTGCTCTATTTTACTGTATCTTTTTCGCTTTATTTATGAAGATTTTTGTAATTTCACTGGTGCTAATTTAACACTTAAAGGAGTTTTCTTTGTTCCAAGGAGATCCTTCTTCAATGGTGCTCTGTTGACTTTACAAACTACGCACAATGACTTGGCAAAATATCATCAGAAATTTTGTTCATACACAAATTCGACCTTCGGGCCAGTTCTCAAAAGGTGGCTGGAACGTTGCAGTGAGCTAGTGAAAATGAAAGGTGACTTACAAAAGTCATTTTCTGAATATAATAAGATGAAAGACAAGCTGCTCTCCAGCCAATCAAAAGACAGTGACGCACTGCGGCATGCAGTCGATGGCACAGAGTCCACTTACCGTTATCAAAAGGTAACTCAATTTTTGTGCGGAAAATGTTTTTTTTTATCTATAAACCTTGATTTCCACCAAGTCGAGCACAAGCAATTAACCTACTCTCAATCACCCAATTTAAGGTCAATACGGGAGCGCTTTTGATCAAGTGCAACACACCCCTTAATCCCACGTTACCGTTGTCTCGCGAGTCGTTTGTCGCTAAGTTACCTTGAGAAATCGTAATCTGTGCAACTCTGACACGCTATCAACGTGAACATTCTTTTAACTCAGTGTCTGGCGTTCTATGCAGTCGGTTCGTTTGCACCCCTCCCCCACAAATATGCTCGCGTTTTCAATCAACAACTTGACCGGAGAGTGTGTTTAGTAGGCGACGATGCGACGCCACTAGATTTGCCGGATTGCTTCTTTACCATCACCAACTGGCTCCTAAGGCGTTAAGGGCTTTTCTTTCACAATTCGTTCAATTAAAATTGATAAAAAGCAAAGTGCATTGCGGTTGTGGCAATACCTTTCACATTGTCATAAATTCTAGCTATCCCATCAGGCCAAGTGCACGCATTCACTAATATTATACGAGGAATTTAATAGTTTATCCTTCACAGATGCTCTCTTTCAAGCTGTGAACAAATACGGTGTAAATCATTCTGACACGCAGATATTTGTATTACGTTGTTGATATGGTGGGAGACAGTTGACCTTTAACCTTTAAACACCGCGAACACCTCTACATAGCTACAATTTTTGGAAAGACGCTATCAAGTCCCCCAAACTAACCATCTGCTGTCACCAGAGAATGTTCGTCGATGTGTTTATCTGTGTTGCTAAGATACCTAGCCTTTTAGCTTGAACAGGCCTTAAGTTGACCCTCTGTTCGTCCTAGTTGACGGTTCGTGTACATTTTGGTAAGGGAGATCGCCAGGCATGTAAAGCACCTCATTTCATTGGCTTTTTCGGTGTCATCTTCGAGTTATTACCAACATAGCACCGGCAACCTCCGCTTGCGGCGTATTATGTGACCAAGTTTGCGTAAACGCCAATGTTCCTTCGTTCCAGGAGATGCTGTGTCTCGAGCTTTTCAAATATAGGATGGAATACAAAGACTACGAAAAGACTCTCATGGATTTCTTAGTTCACCAGCGCGAATTCCTGAAGTCCTGCTACGAAAGTGCTGATGCCCGTCTAGAAGAGACCAGTCCGCGCAGTGATAAGTCCACAGACCACGGTGCGTTGCTGTTGATATGTGCTCTTTTGTAGTGTTTGCTTGGATTTCTTGGTAATGCGTTGTCATCTGGCCAAGTGTTATTAAACATCGACGCGGCGTGATTGTGTAAAAACAGTATCTAAACAGGCAGTTTATTTAAACAAGAATTGCTACCACGTTGCTCCTGCATAAGTCGCCTTAGGTTGGCGCTATTAAACGGAAATTGGATTAATCTAGCTGTTAGATTGTGTTAGTCTTAACTCTGTTTCGTCCCCTCATTTAATGAAATGCCTAATGGGTTTTCACATCTTCGATTATTGCGTACCTGGGATATCCAGGTAAGAAATCAACTTCCAGCGGTGTGCTAGATAAAGTGCAAAGTTACAGATACAACGGTTCCAAAAATCCCTGTGGTTTGCTAAGGAAGATTAGAATCGAATGACACTGTCCAGCTACCTCTCCTTCGTGGTTGATGTGGACGTAGTCACCCAAAAACCAAGATTGCGGTGCCCCTGTTCTCATTGGACGATGGTCGACTAGATGACACACCCTCCACCGGCGATGGATTCGTTTGTGGGTTAATCGGCGACCCACTTCCTGTCAAGTCCAACGTTCAAATTGCACTCCCCCGACGTCGACGACGTGGCTTGTGTGTGTGTGTTTGTGCGTGTTTAAAAGGTGTGTGGGCGGGCGTGTCACCGTTTTGAAGCTGGTGCTGCTGCCAGTAGCTCCGATTTGCGGTCGACCCACCAATGTGCCACGCCTTGGCTTTGAGGAGTCGGCGTTTGTGCTCACTAGTCGACTCAATTGTGAGCACCACGCAACAACCACAACCTGAAGAAATCAGCAGGTTCTTGTGTTAACTTGGCACACTTCTGTTTAAGTTCATCCGCGTGCATCGCGCACTCAACGCCCTCTTGCCTTGGCGTAATTTGTGCTCGTTTTAATCCGTGTTATTTTCATTCCAGATACCCAATCAAAGAGCTACTTTGGGAGCAGTTTGAAGGATCACGTCGATACTGACGGCTACTCCATTCTCCTTAAAAAATGCCTCGCCTACCTTGTAAAAAATGAACTCTACAACCAGGAGGTACGACTATTGGGTATACTGTTTTGTAGCATGATGGCTTTTCACAACAATTTCCAGTAAGCTTCCATAGAGTTGACACTGTAAATGTGCCAAA
This sequence comes from Mesocestoides corti, assembly GCA_900604375.1. Lineage (NCBI taxonomy): Eukaryota > Metazoa > Platyhelminthes > Cestoda > Cyclophyllidea > Mesocestoididae > Mesocestoides > Mesocestoides corti. The sequence goes on from UXSR01005436.1 coordinate 80,742, forward strand.
ATTTTTGTCATGCTGGGTCATTTGCAACACCCAAAATAGGTTAGGCAGACGCTATTTTTACGTGGCAAGCAAATTGATCACGATGCCGGGTGTTTGCGATTTCCAACGATTTTGCTGAAGCGAGTAGGCACATGAGATTAAGCAAGACAGTTCAAAAATATCGAATAGTTTCGTAATGTCGCTCAGAAAACGACAGCTTCTAGATTATTTTTCGATATGTGGCTCGCTAGGAGACGATCCACCATCGATGATGTCAATACACGGCGTTGATTTTCACTCACTCGGTACAGCAACTGGTAGTCCTTGTAGAGGAGATCGACAGCATCTAGAAGGGCGTAATAACGACACTTCCACTGACGTCTTATCTGCGTGATGCCATTGTCCACGACATCGAACATGGGCCATGTGTTTGGTGGGCTTGTGTCAACGCGCTGCCGCAAAATTTCTTCGGCGAACGGTCCCAGTGTTTGGGTGGCATTGGGTGCCGCTTTTCCACTCACCAACCGACGAACCGTGGCCAGCAGACTGGGGTAATTCAGGCGATATTTCGTTAGATCCGTGGTCGGTTCGGGAATATGGGATTTTGAACGGCTGCCAGCTGTGACTGCGGTGAAGTTGGGTGTTTGGAAGTAGTCTGGCGAACCCAGTCTTGGTGAGATGGCACTTCGTGAATGCGAGTTGTCGGTGCAAGCTGTGGCAAGGCGCGATCTGCCGATGGCTGGTGGGTCATCGTCTAGATCGGAGAGGTTGAGAGACGCGGACGAGGGGCTGGAAATCCTCGATTTGTCCTCCACGAGTTTAGCACCCCTGGGTCTGGCGTCTTCACCAACGACGTTGCAGCCGTGCGTATGCGAGATGTGTGCGAGGTTGGAAGCATCGGCGTGGCGGACTAGCAGAGGTCTGATTGGCTGCGTTGTGTGTAAGCGAAGTGGGTCCGATTTGAAGCACGAAGC